>JAYKXP010000335.1:0-25195 GCA_037176845.1 Paramarasmius palmivorus | reverse complement strand
AACCCCTACCCCTAACCCCTAACCCCAACCCCAACCCCTAACCCCTAACCCCTACCCCTACCCCTAACCCCAACCCCAACCCCTAACCCCTAACCCCTAACCCCTAACCCCCTAACCCCTAACCCCTAACCCCTAAACCCTAACCCCTAACCCCTAACCCCTAACCCCCTAACCCCTAACCCTAACCCCTAACCCCTAACCCCTAACCCCTAACATTATCTTACCCCTAACCCCCTAAACTTATTATATTTATTTATAATATGTTTACATGCTGTTTATTCATCATCTTTAAATACACACAAATAACCCTCGACAACACACTTAAATATCTCATAACACACTCAGAAATCAACTCAAACTACACAAATACTGCTTTTAACACTCTTTATTTTGCTCTTACACAACCAACACACGGGTTCTGCTCATGCATCTTAGTTATACACTCTACACAACTTCTACTCACTCATACTAGAACATCTTATTATTTACGGCTTTCATCAAACGGTGGCTTATACACTACTCAAATGTAACTACCGGTCTTCTTGACTGATGTATTACAGCTTATGTTGGCATGTTCATAGAAGTATTCTACACTATCTGTACTTCAATATTCACTTCGCAACATCAACTGCTGGACACAAACTCTAATCATCAAGCTCAATACCCTCTTCATTTCAACTTCTCATTCACACATGTTATCACCTGTCGTCAAACTTGCTCAATTATATTCACGTCCATAACAATCATTTAACCCTACACAAATATGTATCCTCCATTACACAACATAACATTTTCCTCATGAAACTTCATTGCTAATCCACACGGGAAAAAATAAACTTTTTGGTTCGCCGTCAGGAAATTTGACCTTGTCAGAATTCCTCGAAAAAAATTGTGTTCCTCTGTAATGATGTATACTTTACCCATCAGCTTTTATTTTATTCTCAAAATCACTTACCGTCTTGTACGGGACAATTTCAAGTCATAATATAACTTTCCACTCACATATAGACTTCAGTTCACGCAAAAATGCATCATTGCATGGGGGCAGGTTCACTGCCACTCAGCACTTTAAAGGGCGGCAGGTACACTGTCACACAGTCAAAGCCCCTTACTATCTCTGACAAGTAGCTTCAAATCTGACATCAAAGTAGTACAATACATTTCAAAACCTTTCCAATACCTTTTCAATGTCATTTTTACATTACGTTGAACTTTATTCTCAAGAAAGCAAAATTTTGGAATATATTTTGGCGCATGGGCCATTGGAATGATACATGAGGTGACGCCTGATCTGTAGTTACCAATACGATGACCCTCGACAATATGACATTGATATCGATGAGAAAAGGAAGCTCTGGTAGGCGTTGTGTTTGTTACGTCTGGGAGGACGAGTAGACTATGGCGTTGCGAGTCATCAGTGATAACGGCGGTGAATGAGACAGGATGAACGGGTTTGGGAGATAGTTGTGGTATTGTGTAAGCTATAGGCAAACAATAAACCATCAGCAGCACATTCAATCAACGTTAGGTGCACACACACCTCGTCCTCAACCTAATTACATACTCTCCTTCTTTGTCTTTCATACCTGTGCCTCCAGTATAACATACGGAGAAGTCTAGCAAAGATGTATCAGTCGTATGTTTAGATCGAAACGGAAAAACTATACCTTTAGTGCGGGATCAAGTTGGTGAGCGTTGGGCATGAACAGTGAACGTTGCGGGTTCTGGTGGCGTCAGCGGGGAATTGGGTGTGGTGAAGCGCAGGGTAGGTCTTGACGGAGTTGGAGAAGGCCTACAAGAGATGAGATAGTCTGTAGAACAGTTAAAAATGACATCCCGGGTACATACCTATTATGTTCCTGCTTAGAGCGACTATGGGGGTGGCGGCAGTCATTCGAGTGTAGTTCATGGTGGAGAAGCAAACATATAATCTGTAAAACAGTTATTGAAATGAGAAAACGCAAGAAAAAAGAAGGGACACGCACCTAGTACGTTGTACGCCAACTAAACGTTTACCCGCTCTCCCTCTTCTTCGTCGTTGCCCCACCTTCCAAGGTATGTAGCAAGAGCTATATAATCCTAGAGTAAATAGTTAGTGATAATGACTGAGGGAAAATCAAAGAGGTATGGTATACCTTTGGTGTCATCGTCGTCGACGACGATGGTGGTTGGATGTCAAGAGAGGCAGCGTGTGAAAGGATTCCACGCTGCCTCTGAATGCCGGTCCGTCCGGCGAAACAACGTGCATCGGTTCGTCGAGGACAAACCGGTGTGTTGTGTACCCGAGGAGAATGTCGAACTGGGGTGGTAGATACGGGGAAATGGCATAGCTTGCAAGATCGATGTACCGGCGACACCAGCATTCGTCGCCGACGTCGTAGTCATACCCAAAACGCTACCGGAAAACGAGTTGAGGTAGGTCTGGGATTGTTTCTTGAAGGTATTTTAGGTGTCCGCGGGCCTTGGAGATGTATTGGATGTTGGATGTTGGATGTTGTTGGGTTTTTCTTGAGACTCGTTGGTAGTGGTGGGTATTGGGATGTAGGATACCTATAGAAAGGATATTACCTGCAAAGAAGAAACCAAAATAAGAAAACGGAAAAAAAAAGATGACGACCACGCACCTTGCGCCTGTAACCTCGACTGTTCTCCCTCCTTCCTCGACGCCCAACCCTTCTCCTAGTTCCCATAGATACTCCTGTCAACATAAGTTAACAAAGAAAAAGGAAAGAAAGGAAGGGAACTTTACCTTTGCGCCATCGTCGGAGACGATGGTGGTAAGGGGTCAAGAGGGACAGCGTGAGAAATGACTCACGCTGTCTCTCAATGCCGGTCTAACCGGTCAATCCATCGTCCCTTTGTCCACGACGAAGGGACGTGACATGGATACCCGAGGATAAGTGTAGCCATACACTTATCCTCGGGTAATGGAACCATTCATCGCTCTACGTCGGCGATGAATGGTTCCATTCCCCAAGTCTAGCGTGCTAGACTCGGGAATACCGTAGGCAGATCCAATACCACGAGGACAAACGAATGTCCCTCGGGTATGGAACTATCGTTGCAGTAGTCGTCGAAGACGATACAGCAATGACAGCTCCTACCTGGGTCTAGGTGTTTTTTTCCGCTACCGCAACCGTAGTCCAGAAGCCTCGGAATAGCCTCTGGTACTATGGGAGGGATGAATTCATCCCTCCGTGCGTATCCAGAGGCTAAGGAAGAGCTGTAATACTGGGTGTGGGGGTCGGCAAGGGGATATGGGGCTGGTTAGCGCGTTGGACAGGCTTCTTCGGGTCTTCGGCGTTGTTGTGCGGTCTTCTATCGAGAAATCGTCGGCGGCGGTAAAGGGAATGTGAGTCAAGATGAAACAGACAAAATATAACCTGTCGTAAGGAAATTAAAGGTAAGAATAACGGCAGGAAAAAGGTTGCTGGCACGCACCTTGTACCCGCTATCTTTTCCATTTTCCCATTTTCCCCCACGTTCGTGCTTTCTCCTGCTCTGGGAAGTAGATCTGCAATAGTAAATTAGACTTAGTGAATGTTGAAGAAATAAAGAAAGGTAGAACGTACCTTGCGTGATCGTCGTCGAGGACGATGGTGGTGGTAAGAGCTTAAGAGAGGCAGCGTGAGAAAAGCCCTCAACGCTGCCTTTCAATGCCGGTCTAACCGGCGAAACCAAGTTACATCCCTTTGTCCGCGACGAAGGGATGTAACTTCAGTCCTCAAGGGTAGATGTACCAAGTACACTCACCCTTGAGTCTGGAATTATTCACGCCGCGTCGTCGACGCTACGGTGAATTTCCAGCGCACCCAAGTCTAAGCCTGAGGCTCAGACTTGGGTGCATACCTTAACATGACATCTCCAAGGCTTTTGTATAGCGTCTGGGACTACACCAACAATGAACTCATTGTTGTGTTCGTGTCCAGACGCTAAATTACGCCTAGGATGTGGAGCTGGAATGGAGATATGGGGAAAGGGGTGCAACGGGTATTGCTTGCGAAATCGAGATTCCGACGACGTCAGCGTTCGTTGGGGACGTCGTAGCTGTACCCAGCGATCCGAAAAGCTTCTGGAAATTGGGTCTAGGGGGTATAGAGGCCGTTGGTCGGAGCTGCGGCCGGTGTGTTCTTGGTGTGCAGGTCTTGAGTGCTGTTGGGTGTCGTTGGGCGTTTCTCGAGGGAGCGGCGGGAAGCGGTGGGTACTGGGGTGTAACATAGAAGAGATATATTCTGTAAAAGAAAAATTAAGGTAAGAAAATGCAAGACAAAAAGACAACGGCTACGCACTTTACGCCTGTAACCTCGACGATTCTCCCTCCTTCCTCGACGCCCATCCCTTCTCTCAGTTTCAATAAATACTCCTTTGAAAACAAGTTAGCAAAGAACAAGGAAAGAAAGAAAGGAAACCGTACCTTTGCTGCCATCGTCTTCGACGATGGTGGTGGTTGAAGGGCAAGAGAGACAACGTGAGAAAACATCTCACGCTGTCTCTCAATGCCGGTCTAACCGGCAAACCCGATCCCTTTGTCGACGACGAAGGGCAGCGGGTTGGATACCAAGCACCCGAGGAACCATGCGTCTTAGACGAACCGATGATAGGTATATCGGTTTCTCGCGGCTGCTTGAGACGGCGCCTTCTAAGGCATGTAAAAAGCACTATATAAGGATAGAATAAATATTTAGTAAAAATGACTGAAGTAAAATCAGGGAAACGTACCTTGTGCGCTGTCGTCGTCGTCGACGATGGTGGTTCGGTGAATGCCAGTCTGTCCGACAAATCAAGGCACATCGGTTCGTCGAGGACAAACCAATGTGTCTTGTGTACTCGAGTATGGAACTATCACTGCAGTACACCTCATCGACGATACTGCAATGACTGTTCCGACCCGCTGACCTAGATGCCACACGCGCTACCAACCTAGGTTTGTTTGCCACCACCTCTGCCTTCTCCCTTCAACCGCAACTGCATCCAGAGGCCTCGAAATAGCCTCTGGTACTACAGGAGCGATGAATTCATTGCTCCGTGGGTATCCAGAGGCTAAAGAGGGGTCGGAATACTGGGTGTTTGGGTCTGGTAAGGGGAGATGGGGCGGAAATCCGCGCGGTGGCCGTTTCGAGGTGTCGATGATGTCGACGTTCTTCCTAGATGTTTTTTTCGCCATCGGTAACCAACCAGGAATGATGCAGTCGTAGTCGGGGGCGGAATCTGCCGGTGTGCGTGTTGGTCTTCAACAATCTTGTGCAGTCTTCTAACGAAAATTGGCGGTGACGGCGAAAGGAATGTAGGGAAAGATGAGACGAATGAAATAGTACCTGTTGAGGAGAAATCAAAAGTAAGATAACACCACAAAAAAAGTCAATGAGCACGCACCTTGTTCCTCTACATCAACTATTTCACTTCCTGCCCCGACTTTCAATCACCCCCAGTCCTCCTCAATGGTCCTGTAATGGTAAATTAGAAATGACGAATAAAGAAAAGTAAGTAGAACGTACCAGCGCGTCATCGTCGTCGAGACGATGGTGGTGGTAAGAAGACAAGAGCGTCAGCGCGAGAAAGCTCTCGCGCTGCCTCTATGCCGGTCTGACCGGCAAAACTACTGTAACCCTAATGGTAGGGTTACAGTTCATTTCCGCGTCGGACCGGTAAACCTAAGCCACATCCCTTTGTCTACGACGAAGGGATGTGACTTGGGTACCCGAGGATAAGTCCATAGACTTATCCTCGAGTAATGGGTCGTCATTGCAGTAATCGTCAACGTTGACGATGCTGCAATGAAGGTTACAACCCGTGGACCTGAGTCTAGATCTTGACTCAGGTTCACGGGTCCGCACAAAGTCCGAGGACTGTGACGTCACAGTCACAGTCCTCTTCTCTTCTATCTGCTACCATCGTCGTCGTCGACGATGTGACGGTAAGCCTTTTATCTTCTGTTCTTCAACTCTGTAAGACTAAAAAAATTTCTTTTAGAACTTTCTTTCTAGCTTACCGGGAAGACTGGAGTATGAGGTCGGGCGGGGGAAAAAAGGTGTATTGAACATTCAAGGTGCGTGACTGTACACTCGTATTTTTCTATGGATCTTACTCTTTCTTCAATAAATCCAGGTACATGGATACTCTTTACGTGAAATCGAAGAACTCGACATGGTACCGCACCCCTCCTCTAAATCGACGCCGTGAACGCTCTATTAAGGTAGACGTTCGGCTGTTCCTCTATTAAGGTAGAGGAACGCGGCGGCGGTTAATGGGGCGTTGGCTTAGGAACGGGTAATGGCCGTAGGCGCTTTGCTTCCAATATTATTGGATAGCAAGCGCCTGAACAGCCGTTCGTCTTAGACGAACGGTTTAGGATGTGACCTCATGTCACATCTATTCTTTTCTTCTCCCTTCACAATCGTCGCCGACGAAACGAAGGTACGTTCTCCCTTCAAAAATCCACCTTGTCTAACTCACGTATCACTCAAAGGTTCACGGTACCGTGTTCAAGCGGAACGTAAGGCGCCATCACTGTTGTTATCCTCGACGTCAACGCCCATTCACCGTCTCCAACCTCTCGGTACCTCATCGCCACCCCGCATGAATAACCCTGGCGCACGGAGCTCAGAATTTGGCATCGGCTACGCTCGCCGATGCCTTCCTTTCTTTCGCCGCCGCCTTCTTCACCATCTCCCTGCCTCCACCTATCCCAACACCCACCACAGCTTACTTAGCCTCTGGGTACACAGAGGACGTCGATTTCGTCGTCCTCGCGTTCCAGAGGCTATTGGATTGCTTCTGGTGTGGTTAGGTAGGTATGAGATGAGCGCAGTCAACGTACTCGAGATGGACTCGAGTACATTGACTGTGCAGCATTCGCCAAGGACGAATGCTGCACTAGGGACTCCAGCTTGGTAGTATGGAGTCCCCTGTCGCCGTGAACCTAACCTACATCAATTCGTCGTCGACGAATTGATGCAGGCTAAGTGCGACTGCCACTCAGGCTCACCCCGTACCGTCTACGACGAAGGACCAGGCTCAGGAGTTGAGCGCCCTGTGGCGGTGAACCTGGTCCGTCCCACGCTTTTGCCGAGCGTGGGACGGACCAGGTTCACTGCCACTTACCTCACACAACCTCGTATCCCATCTTCGTCGTAGACGAAGAGGTGTATTCTCAGGTGCGGTCATTTTCCTGCAACCATCCACCTCCCTCTCCATCTCTCCATTCTACCACTTTTCCCAGGATCCCCGAGCATTTGCCTAGCCTCTGGGTACGACGTCGATGACGAATTCGTCATCCTTGAGTTCCAGAGGCTAATGCATTGTTTGTCCTTGACGAAGGACGCCTGGCACTTCGTCGTAGAGGCAGATATCGAGTGTAACATACTCGCTTCTTATCTCAATGGTCAGGGGTAAGTTTTTGTTTATTTTTAACATTTGGCGCGTACTAAAGTCTACTCTACAGATACAGTGGTGATCCATTGTTGCAGCTTCGTCCTCGACAATTGCTGTAACACTTGTTTGTCATCGACAAATGAATGATGTACCTTAATTAAGGTACGTGAGACTTCCTCGAAGGATTCGTCGCCGACGAATGCTTCATTAGCTGACCATCTACCCAAGAGTACCTCGGGTACATTGATCCAATGTCAGCCAATACAGCATTCGTCGTCGACGAATCCTTTGCTAGCTGCCCGTTTACCTGCATATTTCAGGTACTAGTCCCCAGTACACACTTCCTCGTCATAGACGAGTGACTGTGCTGGGGACATTTACAATAACCCTACATCTTTTTCTTTTCCTTTACCTACTATATGTCTTTGGGAGACACACTCGTGTGTCTACGACAAATGAATATGATGTTAGTTTTTCATATTCATGGCCAGCACTCAGAGCATGTCGTCGACGACGCTGAGCTCTGCGTGCTGGCATCTTTACTCGAGTCTGATGAATTTCCATCAGACTCGAGTAAAGATGTTTCAAGTGCATCAGCCTGCACACAGTCGTCGACGACGATTGAATGCAGACTGAGCACTTGAATGTTCACACGAGTGCAAGTCCATCAGTCGAGCGTCGCAGACGAGGAGACTGAGGCAGACACACAATTCCCACGCTATCTTCTGGCCTGCTCTCCCTTCATCGTCTACGACGCATCAGCGCACACTTGTCTCGAGCCACAAAAAAATCACACGGTAAGTTATCAAACACATATCTTCCTGGACGAATGACTTTGCACTAATCAAATTTTGCCAGGAAAAATATCCAAGTCCCCAATACCCTGGTATACCCTAGCCAACACTACCCGTAAGTTCTCTTCCCCTACCCTAGCCTACACCCAAGTACCCTAGGGTCGATATCGACCCTAGACCGACCCTACCTCGTCCTAATAACCCTAAGTACTCGAGGATAAGCGTATTCGTTACGCTTATCCTCGAGAAGGGATCATTCATTGCAGCATCGTCGAGGACGATGCTGCAATGAAGATTCCACCCCGTGGACCTGAGTCAGTCTACAGGTTCACGGGTCCGAAAGATGTCCGAGGACTGTGACCATGATGGTCACAGTCCTCTTCTTCAAACGTACCACCATCGTCGACGACGACGATGGTGGTAGTAACAGGTTAAGAGAGGCAGCTTTCTCGTGCTGCCTCTCTTTGCCGGTTTGACCGGCAAACCGATTGTAACCCTAATGGCTTCAAACCATTCGGGTTACAATCGGTTTCTGCGGAACGGGGATGTGACCGGTAACGTCACATCCCTCTTACATCCTTACCACCACCATCTATCGTCGACGAGGAACGATAGGTAAGTCTTTCTTCTTCCATTTTTCTTCAACTACTAAAAAATATTTTTCAGATCTATCCACATACATCCATCGTCGATGAGGAACGATAGGTGAGTTTTAGTTCTTCAATATTCCTTCAACGACTAAAATATATCTTTTAGATCTATATTTATACATACGCATGGGATACCGGGCGCAGACGAAAGAGGGACCAAAGGGCGGAAAGAAGATGTAACGAGCGTTCAAGGTGCGTTACCGTTCACTCACATTTTTACATCGTTCTTACTATTTCTTACCTAAATACAGGTACCCGAATACACTTCATATGAACTCGAAGATTTTCGCTCCCGCCGCCATTCCTGAATTGACGCCACGGACGCTCTATTAAGGTAGACGTCCGGCCGTTCCTCTATTAAGGTAGAGGAATTTGGCGGCGGCTGTCAGGAATGGGCGCTTCGTATCCAACCATTCGTCTAGGACGAATGGTTGCCTTCCAGAGATGTGACTGTCATGTCACATCTCTCCTTTCCCTTTTTCCCTTCACCGTCGCCGACGACGATCTAAATGTAGGTCGTCCCTTTGCTCTGATTATTCAGTTCTTCTTACGCTTCCGTCTCTTCGTCCAGTCACAAACTTCTCATCAGCATCAATACCGATACCGCGACTACCTCAAGACACTGAATACCCCCTTCCCATTACCACTGTCCTCAACGTCAACGCCCATTATCGCTACCCCTGAACCAACCCATTCCACCATCTCCAACCCATCGGCTACACTCGCCGATGCTCCCCTTTTTCTCGCCGCCGCCTTCTTCCCTCGTCCTCCACCTATTCGTCGTCAACGAATTGACGCAGGCTGAGCGCTCATGCGGCAGTGAACCTGCCACCAGCCTTTCTGCCTGCGGGATGCGACGTCACAGTCACATCCTTTTTCTCTGAACTACCACCACCATCCTCCACCACGAAGACGCAAGGGCGAGTATCATCGACAACAACAATCAACAGGTAAGTCTTTTCTTTTATCTATACTACCATGCTAACATGCCCTATGTAGGGCCATACTTACGACTTGAGGAAGAGGCTGGCATCATCGTCGCCGACGATGCCAAGGTAAGTGTTGCTTTGCAACCTTCCAATTTCAATGGCTTAATATTTTAATTAGGATTACATATAGTTTATTGGGAAGGTGATTGGCGAGAGAAGCAGTAAGAATGACCCAAGGTGCGTGGCCTCTCACTTGCCGCTTTTCTTGTCAATCTTACGCAGCTTTTTTTTCCTCTCCGTTCGGTACTCATCACCACCATACATGAAGTTGAAGCTTCCGCGTCGATGCCAAATACATCAACGCGCTCAATTTCACCACCTCCGTTCAACCTGCTCCCCCTCACCGCATGTTTTTTCCTCGCCACCTCCGCCCTCATCTCGATCTTCCAGAGCACCTACGATCATGGCTATGCAGTCTCTGGACACGCGGAATGGCGAATTCGCCGTTCTAGATGTTCCAGAGACTACGACAGTGCAGATGTAGGCTGTTCTGAGTGGCATCGTGCTCTCCTCTGCTACTGCAGACGGAGGACACGGTTTGTTCCTGGTAGCGGAAGTGACATCACAGTCAAATCCGCTTCTGTTATCTTACCTTCATCGTCGTCGCCGACAATACACGGTAAGCGTTTCTTAATCTCCTTTTCCACGACTAACTTGTTACTTCTAGCATTACGCTAAAGGTAAGCGTTCGTCATTGACGAATGCTTCGTTAGCCGTGTATGTACCCTGATCATGGAGTATTCGTTCACGACGAATACTCCAAGTGCCATCATTGCGAAAATGATGATTTGACCCTGGTCGTCTCAATTCGTCAAGGACGAATGAGTGTGTGCTATGAAGTAGCAACATACAGAGCTTGTCGTCTACGACGCTAAGCTCTGTATGTTGTTACCTTTACTCAGATCTAATGATCTCGGTCCTCGTCTTTCTTCGTCTACGACGAGGTGTGTGTGCAGAGGGTTCGGTTGCTGTCATATGTTTACTCAAGTCTGATGATTTCGTCAGACTTGAGTAACAATGATCCAGCGCTCACAGGCGCTCACCCACATCCAAGTATTCGTCGTTGACGAATGGATGCAGGTTGAGCGCCCTGTGGCAGTGAACCTGGTCCGTCCCACGCTTTTGCCGAGCGTGGGACGGACCAGGTTCACTGCCACAGCATACAGCCCCGTACCCATCTTCGTCGTAGACGAAGACTGGTTTCTATGCTTTGTTAGCTGCCCATGTACCTGTGTATTTCAGGTACTAGGGCACAAAGCTACATCATTTGTCGTAGACAAATGATGTATACTTGTATGCTTCTTTTATTGGTAAGTTATTTTTATTGTATCTACCTACTAATAATAATATGATAGGTTATTACAGTAAACACTCATGCGTCTACGACGCATGAGTGTTTTATCAACTTCTCATGCTCGCATAGTAATGCCAGCACGCAGAGCACATCGTCGACGACGCTAAGCTCTGCGTGCTGGCATCTTTACTCGAGTCTGATGGAAATTCATCAGACTCGAGTAAAGATGTTTCAAGTGCATCAGCCTGCACACAGTCGTCGACGACGATTGAATGCAGACTGAGCACTTGAATATTCACACGAGTGCGAGTCCATCAGTCGAGCGTCGCAGACGAGGAGACTGAGGCAGACACTCAATTCCCACGCTATCTTCTGGCCTGCTCTCCCTCCATCGTCTACGACGCATCAACACACTCATCCCCAGTCCCAAAAAAATCAGGTGGTAAGTTCATCACACAAACATCCTCTTGGACAAAGGGCTTTGCACTAATCAAACCTTGCCAGAAAAAAATGTATATTCATCGCCAGCGTTTGAAGTCGCACAGCCTCAGCGTTGGAAGTTACACAGCCACAATTGGCCAAGTAGACAGTCGTGCGTCGTAGATGATGGATTGTGCAGCTGAACATTACATTCTCACGGTATGTTCTGCCTTCCTCTCCCTCAATCGTCTACGACGCATAAGTACACTTGTCTCGAGTCCCAAAAAATCACACGGTAAGTTATCAAACACATATCTTCTTGGACGAATGACTTTGCACTAATCAAACTTTGCCAGGAAAAGTATCCAAGTCCCCAATACCCTACTATACCCTAGCCAGCACTACCCGTAAGTCCCCTTCACCTACCCTAGCACACACCCAACCAACTAAGTACCCTAGGGTCGATATCGACCCTAGACCGACCCTACATCGTCCTAATAACCTATTTTACCTGCTAATAGTACTATGATAGGTTATTACCGCAAACACTCGTTTGTCTACGACGAGTGAGTGTGGCATCTTTACTTGAGCCTGATGGAAATTCATCAGACTCGGGTAAAGATGCCATACAACCGCGCACTCAATCGTTGTAGACGACGTCTGAGTGTAACATGAGGCCATGAATATTCTCATCAGCCAGCGTCGTAGACGATGCGAGTAGAGCAGAACTTTCAATTCCCACGGTAAGTTCAAACTTCGCTTTCCCTTCATCGTCCCCGACGCTCATTACAACAACACTAACTAAAAATTATCAAAGAAACTTCAAGTCCCAAGACCTGCACCCTAGGGTTATCAGGGTATACCCAACCCGTCATGCCCCCACCACACCCTAGGGCACCCTAGGGTCACCTATAGGTATACCGACCCTAGAGTGACCCTAGGTCGTCCTAATAACCCATGCGTTTGAAGGTAATGCCAATGCAAATGACCTCAAAGCCACGGAGGTGTTGCCAAGGACATGGTAAACGTCAGCGTAACGACTTGACATCATCATCATCGATGCTAACGGTGCTTGCATATTGTCGGGAGGGTCACCATGTTTCGGGTTGTCGGCAGAGGGAGTGACGAATTCGATGTGGCGAATGTGTTGAGGTCATCGTGGCATTTGAGACCTATATAACGCGTCAGTGATAACTTTCTAGAAACGAGAAGACTCGTACCTTGAACACACCTGCGGCCACAGCGTTAAACGAAACCTGTCGATGACCTTGGGTTCTGGAACGGATTGGCAGGTTGTAGAGGCATAGTATAGTCTATAGAACAAGTAAATTAGTTGCCTGAAAAAAATAGAGAACATGCATACCTTCAGACTGAACACAATTCTAATGCCAGCGGAATGCTGAACACCGTCGTCGTGGACCGCAACTCGTTCACCGCTACCTTAACCTCTTCCCCTTTACCTGAATCCAGAGGCCTCGTAATAGCCTCTGGTACGACAAGAGTGATGAAAGCACCACTCCGTGCGGATCGAGAGGCTAAAGAGCCGTTGGAATGTTGGGCGTTGGGGTAGTATCATGTGTAGTTGCGCGTAATGGCGATATGGCGATATTGTGGTGGAAGGAAATGTCGATGGGATTACGAGGTGTTGTGTTGATATTTCGTGACTAAAAAAGTCTTGGTTCGATTTGAATACGTAGTTGTGGGCTCGTTTTCTTGATTTCGGTAGTTTGTTTGGTGATTCGTCTTCGGCGTTGTTCTGTAATGTTCTATCGAAAAGGTGGTGACGGCGGCCGGAGGATCTCCTATGACAGTGAGATTCCAAACATAGAGCCTACAGAAGATGAATTAGAAGTAAAAAACTGCAAGAAAAAACTAGTTAGACACGTACCTTGAGCCCTATTCCATGACCGTTCTCCCTTCTTCTCCGACGATCCCTCGCCCTTCTACTCCCAATGTTTAGACCTAGAATAATAAATATTTAGAAAAGATGAAAGAAAAGATGCAAGGGAACGTACCCAGCTGCCATCGTTCGAAGACGATGGTGGTGGTTGAATGACAAGAGAGGCGGCGTGAGAAAAGACCTCACGCTGCCTCTGAATGCCGGTCTGACCGGCCAAACTAGGTCACATCCCTTTGTCTGCGACGAAGGGATGTGACTGCGGCACTCGAGGGTGAATGTACATTCACCCTCAAATCTGGAACTATTTACCGCGGCGTCATTGACGCTACGATAAATGTCCAGCGCGCCCGAGTCTGCGCCTGTAGACTCGGGTGCACACCTTCGCTCACGTTCACAAGGCTTTGCCATAGCGTCTGGGACTACACCAACAATGAACTCATTGTTGTGTTCGTATCCAGACGCTAAGGAACGCCTAGGATATTGAACTGGGATGGTAGGTATGGGAAAGGGGTCTGAAGGGTGTTGCCTGGGAAATTGAGATACCGGCGACGTCTGCAGACGTCGGCGTCGTCCCTAGCGATCCCAGAAGGTCCCGGACAACGAGTCTAGGTGGCTCTGGAGTCGTTGGTTGGAGCTGTACCGGGTGTGTTCTCGATGTTTGAAGGTCTTGGGTGCTGTCGGGAATCGTTGGATCTTTCACGAGAGACTAGCGGGTGGCGGGTGTGATAAGGTGTGGGAAGTGTAAGATAGAAAGGATATATCCTGTAAAAGAGAAACCGTAGTGAGAAAATGCAAGAAAAAAAGAGGATGGTCACACACCTTGCGCATGTTACCGTGACCGCTCTCCCTTCTTCTTCAAAGTCCAACCCTTCTTTTAGTTCCAATAATGCTCCTACAGATATAAGTTAGCCATGAAGAAGGAAAGAAGGGGAGAAATCCGTACCTTTGTCGCCATCATCGAAGACAATGGTGGTGGTTTCCGCAGTATCACGATTTTGATGCCAGCGGAATGTCGTCGTCGGTGGTGGCCCAGTCCTCCTCAGTGATCCTGTAATGATAAATTAGAAATGATGAATGAAAAAAAGTAAGTAGAACGTACCTGTGTGCACTCGTCATCGCGACGATGGTAGTGGTAAGAGAGAAAGAGAGACAGCGCGAGAAAAAGGTCTCGCGCTGCCTCTATGCCGGTCTGACCGGCAAAACTACTGTAACCCTAACGGTAGGGTTACAGTTCATTTCCGCGTCGGTAAACCTAAGCCACATCCCTTTGTCTACGACGAGGGATGTGACTTGGGTACTCGAGGATAAGTTCATAGACTTATCCCCGAGTAATGGGTCATCAGTGCAGTAATCGTCGTTGACGATACTGCAATGAAGGTTACAACCCGTGGACCTGAGTCTAGACTCAGGTTCACGGGTCCGAACGATGTCCGAGGACTGTGACTATGATGGTCACAGTCCACTTCTTCAAACGTACCACCATCGTCGTCGTCGACGATGGTGGTAGTAAGAGAGGCAGCTTTCTCGCGCTGCCTCTCTTTGCCGGTCAAACCGGCAAACCCATTGTAACCCTAATGGCTTGAAGCCATTAGGGTTACAGTTCGTTTCGGAACGGGGATGTGACCGTAACGTCACATCCCTCTTACATCCTTACCACCACCATCCATCGTCGACGATGAGCAATAGGTAGGTTTTTCCTCTTCCACTTTCCTTCAACAACTAAAAAATGTTTTACAGATCTATCTACATACATACAGCGCGGGTACCAAGTGCAGGAGCAGAAAAGAGTAAAGAGGAATAGTAAAGTGAAGGTGCGTGGACTAACCGTTCAATTTTTGTTGTTTCTCTGAATGTTCTCCTCGCCTTTACAGCCACCGACATCTACGATCTCAATCCCACCCCTACAACGCAAGCGATCGTGAATGACCGCGGAAGTCCGTCAACAACGCCCCTCTCCAGCACGCTCAAAGTCCCCAGAATACTCGTTCTGGGGCTCTTTGAGTGGCACGTTTCGACTTTGGCATCAGCGATTTACGCTAATGCTTCTTCGCCATCGACACCATACCACCACACCCGCCACCACACCATACACCTTCCTTCCACCCAACCAAACACCTGTGCACCAGACACCCGAGTATCGGTACAGGGTGTTCTGGTGCATGTAGCCCAGAATATGGCATCGGCTACGCTCGCCGATGCCTTTCTTTCTCTCGCCGCCACCATCTTCCCCTGCCTCCACCTTCCCCAACACCCACCACAGCTCGCTTAGCCTCTGGGTACAAAGAGGACAACAGTTTCGTCGTCCTCGCGTTCCAGAGGCTATTAGATTGCTTCTGGTGAACGTTAGGTAGGTGTGAGACGAGCGCCGTCAGTGTACTGCAGCATTCGTCCTTGACGAATGCTGCCTCTGTCGCCGTTAACCTCACCGCGGGTGTGAATTTGTCACACCCGCTCTTTCCTTCTCACCACTACTATGCCCCGCAACCATGCTCACAGTAAGTCTTCTGTTCTGATCTTTTCATTTTCTACGACTAATATACATTACTTTTATATATTTAGATATGATACTTCTCCCGTGGACTTGAAGCCGCCCAACTCCTCTACGTCGACGCCGCGGACGCTCTATTAAGATAGACGTCCGGCCATTCCTCTATTAAGGTAAAGGAATGCGGCGGCAGTCAAGACCCAAGGGGAGGAACGGGTGCTTCGTATTCAAGATTATTGGTTATGAAGCACCCGATGATCTGGATACAAACCGTTCGTCTTAGCAGAGCGGTTTCCTTCCCGGCGTAGGATGTGACTGTCATGTCACATCCCTTCTTTTCATCTTCCCTTCATCATCGTCACCGACGATGCAACGGTAGGCTCTCCCTTTAATTCCCTACTTTCTATAACTAATCTATCTCTCATAGGAATATGTAACCGGACTTAGGAGGAACTAGGTGCAGGATAAGGAAAATAGCAATCAAGGTGCGTGGTTACTGTCTCAGATTTTTTCTGTTCTTCTCACACTACCGTTTTCTGCAGTAATAAACCTTTATTGATATCAATACCGATCCCGCGACAACACGACGAAGCCGAATACTGCCTCACCGTCATCATTATCGTCAACATCAACGACGAATCAAGTAACACCCGCTGCCACTGCCCTTCGCCCATATCACCATCTCTGGCTGCTCTCGGGTTATGATACTGCTATCACCTTCGATAACCACTCTCCTACTCCGGTAGCTAAGGCAGTGGGTCAACTAGTCTAGGTTAGGTTATGAACTATGTGCGTACCAGTTTTTTACTTCGTCGGAGATGAATCTACACTGCATCAGTGACACAAGTCACGGAGCAATTGGTCTGAGCGACACAAGTCGCGTTTGTAGGACCTTGTTCATGTAGTTTGGACCAGTCTTCAGCGTGTGTAGAAACTGGGAGGTGCAGAATTCAGCCTATTGTCTAGTTCTAGTTATAGCTGTTGATATATTGTAACCAAGGCCTGAACCGTGTAGGAATAGAGTCGGAAAGGCGTCGGAAAGTTATTTGAAAGACGTCGGAAATGTGTCGGAAAGATGTCGGAAAGGCGTCGGAAAGGCGTCGGAAAGATATCTGAAATGTTTCAAACGAAGCTGACATCTAGGAATTTATGGACATGGATATGGACGTAGATGGGTAGTTGATCGTTAGAAAAATTTGAGATGTTAGTCAGTCTTATTTTCATTGTGGACACCTCACAGAACCCAAATCACCGTCGCACCCAGGCGTCGTGGACGCCTCACTTTAGGGATCAAAGTTTTGGGAACCTATTAATAGCCCATCCCTCTAGGGCATTGTAGACGCCTGAGATCAACAGACACAGAATAAAGTTCCCACACTATGTCCCATACCTACCAGGGCGTCGTAGACGCCTCACATCAGGTTTCAGCGTTCAGGGCTTAGGGAACTTGTTAGAGACTTTGTATGACTTAACAACATAACTCAAGACATTGCTATCCCACCAGGGCGTCCACGACGCCCTTGTGTGGTGCATCCTGACAAGATTATATTATTTTGGATGTCAGAATCATATGTTAACTTCACACATGGCCATTCCTGGGCGTCGTAGACGCCTCATTATAGTGTAGGGGACCTGTAAACAGCTTGATGCAGATCAGATTAAAATTCTCACAATGAGTTCCATCCCATCAAGGCGTCTACGACGCCCTAGATCAACAGACCCAGAATAACATTCCCACACTATGTCCCATCTCACCAGGGCGTCGTAGACGCCTCACATCAGGTTACAGGGTACAGGGATTAGATATTTGTTCACTATCTATCGTAGATGCCTCTAAGTGGTGCACAATCATGAGTTCATACAACTTGACTCAAGGCATTAACATCCCACCAGGGCGTCCACGACGCCCTTGTGTGGTGCATCCTGACAAGCTTACATTATTTTGGACATCAGCATCTTTGTACCTTAACTTCAGACATGGCTCTTCCTGGGCGTCGTAGACGCCTCATTGTAGTCTAGGGGACCTGTTAACAGCATGTTGTAGACCAGAATAAAGTTCTCACGATGAGTCCCATCTCACCAGGGCGTCGTAGACGCCTTGGATCAACAGGCCCAGGATAAATTCCCACACTACCTCACATCTCACTGGAGCGCCTCACATTAGGGTATAGGGTTCAGGGGTTAGAGAACTTGTTTACTATCCGTCGTCGACGCCTCTGGAGAGTGCAGAATTATATGCTGATACTAAATCACATTAAATAAACTCCATATAACTCAACTGCATCAGCTTAAGACATTGGCATCCCACTAGGGCGTCGTGAACGCAGTCCTATCATACCAGGGCGTCGTAGACACCAAGGATGTGCAGACCCAGAATAAAATTCTCACGGCAAGCCCCATCCCACCAGGGCGTCGTAGACGCCTCTGTTCCACATACCCTACCAGACCCAGAACAAATTCTCACGCTATGTCTCATCCCACCTGGGCGTCGTGGACGCCCTACTTCAAGGTGCATGTCAACGGAACACTGTTACAGTAACAAAGTAACGACTACAATAAAGTCCCATCATGAGTCCTATCATACCAGGGTGTTGTAGATGCCAAGGATGTGCAGACCCAGAATAAAATTCTCACAGTAAGCCCCATCCCACCAGGGCGTCGTAGACGCCTCTGTTCCACATATCCTACCAGACCCAGAATAAATTCTCACACTATGTCTCATCCCACATGGGCGTCGTGGACGCCCCACTTTAAGGTGCATGTTGACAGAACAGTAACAAAGTAATGACTACAATAAAGTCCCACCATGAGTCTCATCATACCAGGGCGTCGTAGACGCCTCTGTGTGGTGAGATCCCACATACCCTACCAGTATCCAAGTGCCACTATCCAGATCCCTGTACCGTACCCTAGGGCATAGAACACCCTAGGGTCGATATCGACCCTATGGCTCCCCTACCATCCTCTAATAACCCTAAGAACGCGCATCTCGCCCCCTTCACCTCCGCAACCATATACAACGAATCGAAGATAAGAGATACTCCGGGCATTCCCGACTGGGATGTGCCTGAACCTTGGGACCTGAATCACTGCTCGCAACCTTTGACTTTGGGAGACACAGAGCATGGCGTACTATTGTACGAGGTAAGTTTTCCCAGCTCGTTCATCATGCTCTCGTCGTGAGGATCACTCAACGACCCGAAGCCGATACCTTCCCGACGTCCCAATTCCTTTCCCAGTCCCTCGCGTCAAGTTCTAGACAACGCAAAATGAAGCTACGAGTGCCGAGTATGAAGGGCCCATCGTAGTGGGTAAAACTGGGGTCCGAAAAAGCGAGTGCGTTATAGTGTGGGGGCGTAACCTTGCAGTCGTGTCTAGGTACGTCCCATGAGGCGGCTGTGGAGCATTCCATCGCAGTTTGACCATACCCTGGGACGTCTCGCGGTACCAGAGAACCGGACTCTCCTTTATCGCCTGGGTATGAACGATGGCTAGTGCACGAGATAGCGAAAGGAGGAGGGCGGTGCGTGAATTGGTGTGGTGTCTGACGTCTACGAGTAGGCACTACGTATCTCCCAATCTCGTTCTAACGGCGCGAATGTGAAATAGCCGATGCATGAGGTACGAAAAAGGGTATGGAGGGGGGAGTAAGGAAAGATAAGTGAATCCCGGAGATGAGGATGAGGAGGTAATGCAACGAGGTAAAACGCATGTCGACGGCAATTCCAGATCTTCAAATGGGCCGTTATGACGAAGGCGGAGTAGGACTGACGAGCATGACAACAGCGAGGCCGCAAGGATTGAAGGGGGGAATGGATACGGTGCTGAGGTTTCAGATGGAAGGAAACAAGTGCGGAGGATGTTCTTTGGGTGTGTTGAGAACGCTTTCGGTCGCATCGTCGGCGGAGGGCACTGAAGACGGTGCTAAACATTTAAAAAGGCTGCTGCTGCATGCATTTGCCACCTGAAGCCTTTAGTTAGGTTTTGGCGAGCTGACTTGAAGAGACTGGACTAGCATACCTCGAGTTGGCGCTACCCCGAGAACCCTATACCTCTAAGCCCTCTACATCTTAGACCAACTATTCTTCAAGAATGATGACCCGGGGGTATGAACGGGTTATGTAGGTCTTGTCGTGCGAGATGAACCTAGAAATGGGGTCTTTTGAATTCGGGTGTAGCGGAAAAGTTATTACTGGGCCTACATAGGGGAAGGAGAGATCAAGAGCAGTCTTGGGACCATCTATATAGGGCTAGTCAGCCTGAAATCCAAACGAAGGAATGAATAAGACTCACGAATACCTCTGGATGAACCTGCAAAAACGTTCGCTACTCTGGACCTTGTAACCATCTATTTTTTGCGAGATTTCGACTATTAACCATTGACAGCATAGATATCCAGGCCTTGACTTTGCTGGAGAGGAATGAGGTCGGGAAAGCCTGGCGAAAGAGTATTCGCGTACCATATGAGGTCTTTCGTGCCAGATAACCGGCTTGTCCTTGCGTATAAAGACCGGAGATAGTTATGTTCATGTATCGGATACCGCGGAAGAAGGGGCGGGAGCTGCACTGTAGAGCTTCAAAATCAGATGGAGAAGTTGGTTGTAGAACGAGGAGTGCGTACACGTGTGAGGGGGTCACCACAGTCGACGTAGGTAGTGCATGGGCGTGGAGTGATCCATGAGAGGTGCTCCGAGGCAGCGGTGGGTGTGATTTCGGTAGGGAGCAGACAGGCGGAGTAACAGGTGGCCCAGTCTGGCTTGGGATGAATCATAGTCGTGCGACCATGGAGGATGTAGTGGTGCGGAAGTTGGTTTTTGGTGCCTTTGAGACTTAGATTGGTGCCAGTCGCGGGATGAACAAACACTATTGGGTAGCTTTTTAAGCACAAGTGAGTGAGATAGCAAAGTAAGAGCAGACGTTACTTACCGGATACACCATCATCGTCTCAAAGAACTCTGAGCCATCCATCCGCCTTGTGTTTCTCCAGATAAGGATACTTCTATCGCAGGATTTGTCTGGCCAAGTCTTTGAAGTATAGTCCTCTGCTGAGTGGCGATATCGTTCGAGGTCGTCGTTGGTGAAGAGTTCCATTATTGTTTGTTTCCGCCAAATACGCCAAGTTGAGGTTAGGGTCAAGGTGCGCGTTCTCAATTGACGCCGTCTCTTTTCTTGTTACATCATTTCTTCTTTCAGCGCTCCTCGATTGACTATTCGGCGGCCTTGTTTTGAACTAAACCCAGATACATCAAGGTGAGCTCGACCATCATTCTGACTGGTCTTTGGCCGGACACGGTCTTGGGACCTCGATGTACAGTCCGAGATTGAGCTCTATTTTGCTGGCAGGTTACGCGAACGGATTTCGGGGTATTTGGTGCGTTTGCATACATCATGGTCTTCCATACTCTAATCTGACCGTTCATTTAGGTTCATTCTCAGTCGAGTACTCTAGAAGTCTATCGCTATATTTTACCATTTTCCACGGAATGTCAAAATCGTTATTCCGGTACTCGTGCTCTGGTCTACATCCAATAAAACGATTTCTTGTTCCTCCCCAACAACGACCTTCTCTAATATTCACCTTACTCAGACAGTTCATTAAATTACAATCCGCAAGCCATGCTCCTTGCGAACACCACTCACAGATACTCATTGGCATTCGATTGTTTTCCAAGCGCGAATGATCAAGGTTTTGGCGCCCGACATGTTCACTATCTCCACGTCTTGTGCCGTGCATCCAGAAGGAGAAGCCTGATAGCAACGTCAGGCGCTTCTCAGAACGCTCAGTGGAACGTGGACCTCCTCAGTGGAAATCCATCGATTAGAGGAGATGTGGAGAGAGGCTATTATTAGGTATCTTCCAGGTACGATTCTCGTGCTCCTTCCGTACAAAGAAGAATGCTCACGCTGTCCTAGAAATCTTTCTTACCCACTATACGTGATCCCTCGCGCTCGTTGCGATGGTTTTCAGACCGAACATACTCCTGCTACCAAAAAGTTAACGAAGATGACCCCCTCGTTTCGCCGTCGACGAGCACAGTATGTTTTCCTGGGCCCATCGTCAGGATATCGCGCTAAAATCCTTTACTCTTGTCGAACCACAAGGGCTTCATGGGAAATGACACGGGTATGCCTGATAGAAGAAAGAGTCGAAAAGGTATGTTCGCATGAGATTCCCTCCTGGTAAGCTTGGTTAACGATCCTACAGGTCAATATCGCTACTATTAGCCTCGTAATGAAACTTCCATTCATCGCCGCTGTCGCGCCACCGCTATGTTTAGTATGTATTCTGATTAGGTTTATCAAACAAGGACATGTATTGAGGCAAATCCTCGATATCTAGACGCGGCCTAGGTATAACTTTAAGCTATGCTTGTCGCGACGGTGTCTATAATTCAACAAGTAGACTACGCGTATGAGCCTACGATCGAATCGTTCCTCATCGTGCAGACCCTTAATCAAAGGCCCGAATTATTGTGAGAGGTCGCATTAATCAATGTGTGATTTTCATTTGATCTCCACGTTCTCTCGGCGCCCTGACAGGTGTTCGGTAGAGGCTATGTATGTGGATGACATGACATCGTAAGGCAATCCTTGTGAGTGCATGTTCTCAAACTAACTACTTTTTTTGTTGATGTCTCTTGCTATAGCGCAGCTTCTCCGATACTGTCTGAGCGATACTGCTGTATATTCAATTCCACACACCGAATAACGCTCAAAATGTCTGGAGCTGTGAGAAACATATGGTGTGGCGTCCATTCAATACATCAGAAGATAGTGTACACGGGTTCGTCGTATTGCATACGACCTGTCAGGGTGCCAGACAAGGATGTCTTTTTAGGAATAAGGGCTAAAACGTGTTCTGTGGGAGCCACGATCAGAGCGAGACCATCATCAACGAGGAGCCGCTCTTTAACTCTTCCCACCACAACCAACGATGGCACCTACGGGCGACGCAGCGTATGCTTGCCTTATCTTCACCGTGTACATTTGCTCACTATTGCCGACAGAGAGAGACATTCTGGAGCCCTCAACTTCAGAATCAAAGGCAAGCACTATAATCTTCTCTGATACATATTCAACTGATATCGTGTAGAGCTCAAGATCCTGGGATTTCCGACTACCAGCAAAACCAAACTGGTTATTGACGTTCAATCCCAAAATGGTACTCGCAAATCATACCGAACCGATACCAAGACGGTTGGAGAGGAAGGATGTACTTCGGATTTCCATGTGTATGTTTTCCTGTTGAATAAACTAACGTATCAAGAACCCAACTGACCCCGGGGCATCCTGCTATTCAGACGAGTAGGAACGAACTCAGAGATGCTATCTTTTGAAGTCTATCGTCATCATTCGATACTCAGCAACACACTCCTTGCTAGTGTTGGCATCCCTGTCGGTGATTTTGGAGTTGGAGGCGACTCTGGTGCGTTCACACTGCGAGCCACATCATTTTTCTCAATGACCTGAGTGGATGATTAGAGTTTCAGAGGGATATGCTCTTCCACAAGCGAAAAAGCACCAATGACCGGCTGAAGTTATCGCTGAAGATAGAACATTCAGTTTTGTCCCCAGATCATTCGATGTCGACATCAACCGCCGCACCCTCTACCACTAATCCCGAAGATTGCGTCCCTGGGACGGTTGAAGATGGTCCTAAAGGTGTCACGAGTGTTGCGAGGGTAGAAGACGATCCAGATAACGTCAAGGATGAGGTGGAGAGGGCCAGGAGGCGAACTGAAAAGTGCAAGCGTATCTATGAGACCGCTGATACAGTTATTGAAGCACTAGACACTTTGTCGGAGGTAAGTGCTTCCAAAGACAGAGATCATCTCATTTCTGATTCGGTCGTTATTATACCAGATACATGAAATCGCCCGGGTGGCTTCGATCGTCGTATCTGGAATATATCGTGTAAGCTACTAGCATTCAGTCATGGCGTGCATATTCCTGACATTTATATAGATAATTAAAGCGAAACACGAACAAGACGAGGCAATAGTTGGGCTTTATGATGTTATGATTGAAACCTTCAAGATTGCAGTCGATAAGAAAGTCTTGAACGAACGGGGTTATTTCACGAAACTATTTGACGAGATTGTCCGGCAATCGGAGGAATGCTATGTGTTCCTATCAAATTACATGTTCAAAGGGGTTCTCCGTAAGTGCTACTTTACAAAAGTGGCATAATAATGTCTGAAATTCAGGTTATAGACCAGGTTTTGAGTTTCTGGAACACACCTTCGAAAATAGCAGAGTTCAACACCGCGTTCGAGCAACTCAAGAAGCGATTTGTTGAAACCCAGATAGAATTCACTGCTGTTACCATCATAAATACGCAAAAGGCTGTTGAATCCTTAGGTGAGTTACCTTGAAAGTTATGCACTCGGTTGTTTTCACAGTATACAATGCCAGAACGAGAGAAAAGACTTCGTCCTCTTGAGCCCTCGGAAACACTTTTGGGCCCAAAGTGTCACTGTCTGCCAGGAACCCGTCGTTCGTCACTTTCGACAATACTGGACTGGTGTTTCAACGGGGAGCATTCCATCCTGTGGATCTCGGGTATTGCTGGCTGTGGAAAAAGCTCCCTGATCGGTACCCTGCATAATGCCTTATCAACGTTGGGTTTCCACGGCAGGCTAGCCGCCTTCGTCCGTTTTGACCGAAGCTCCGAGTCATACAACAACCCTGGAGAGTTTGTTAGGGCTCTAGCCTTTCTTCTCGCAAATTTCGACGAGCGGTTTGGGAAGCCAATCGCGGAAGCCATATCGCGGAGTCGACACATTGCGAAGAACACCGATCTCAGTGCGCAGGTTGAACAGCTTCTGATCAATCCTCTCCAGGGGTTGAGCGAAGAAATTGCCAAAGAAGGTCGTATCGTCGTCCTCGTTGATGGAATCGACGAAAGCTCACGAGAAGACCGAGCCGAGACAAAGTTCCGTGAACAGCTCCTGGAGCTGTTTGCTGAGGATAGATTTAAGCTGCTCCCATTCTTGCGCTTTGTCCTCGCCAGCCGCCCCGAGGAAGATATTGTTCGATCCTTGCAACATTGCAGTCACATTCACCACTTTCCCCTCGACCATACATCGCCCGAGACCACAAATGACATCCATTACTTCCTCACCAAATCGTTCCAACGTCCTTGCTTCAATGGTCTAGACGATGATCGAAAACATGATGCTGTCGAGCGATTGGCGGAACATGCCAGTGGCCTGTTTATATGGGCTGCAACTGCCGTCGCCTTCATTGGAGAAAATATGGAGCAACGTTTGAAGGACTTCTTAGCGCATGC
>JAYKXP010000334.1:0-25203 GCA_037176845.1 Paramarasmius palmivorus | reverse complement strand
TAGTGCGCATATGACGAAGAATAAGATAGGTATGCACTGCGTAGTGAATACTAGCTGCGCGCGCATAGACGTTGATGTCGTCGTTAGCCCTATATGATTGCGCTAGGGTACGCGTTGAAACCTGTAGACCGTATCTATACTCTATTACCAGGCTGGAACCTTACGAGGACATGCTACTGTACATGGTAGACTTCCTAGTAGGTCATATGGCTACACTATACTCGCGCTATGGGACATATGAGATGGGATAGTGAACGAGGAACAACTACCACAGCGTAGGAGGACCCTAGGGGACGAATCAGAGCTATATACCAAATACGGTAGAAGCTGGAGGTGCGAGTCACCTCCGAGAGCAGAGTTACCTGGATTAGAAATGTCCGAGTAACCGGGTCATCGATACGAGGACCATATGGGAGCTTAACAGCTTTCCCTATCGATCGGAATATCCCTCGAGCTTCGAGTTGGGATTCCTACTGCTAGTACGGGCACTAGTGAGGGACATATAGTCCTATAACAAGGAAACAGATAGGATTCTGTGCCAGGACTGTCCTAGGACATAGAAAATATAATATAGAACTACAAGGGCATAGAGCCCACCTTCCTCGGGTACGAATCCGAAGCGTTTCGGTCGAGATCGGACTCCTAGCAAGTTCCGAGCGGAATAACTATGTCCTGGCACCGATATCCGAAACGCGCCATGCGGAACAGCGCCTCCGCGCGCCACTTCTTAGCAACCAAAAAGTAATATGACTCGCAGTCCTGCAAAATAATGTCGAATTCCGACCAATATATATCCAAACCTTCCTTTTCTGGTAGATACTTACTTCATATGGACAGAATCCTCTCCTCGTTCTTGTTTCTTGCATAGTTACTATTACTTTATCGTGTCCACTTTCACTTATATGTAAAATATGTACGCTCGCGGGTATATAAGCAGCAGGGTTTCCCCTAGGAAGCTCTCAAGCAATTACCCCGCTATATACGTAGCCCTAGAGCTCAATAGCAAAGTTTTTGACTTCTATCGTTGACCATAGAGGCGACGTGTGCCTAGAACAATAACTTAGAAAATAAAACCTTGAAAAGCCCTTCTCTATATTGAACTAGAGTCGTGAAATTAGAACTTTGAGATACCCATAGGACAGAGCTAGCGCGTCTAGTCTCTTGCATAGGATTGATTGTTTCTGGACTAGTGTGGAGCCCCACTAGATCCCTCTTTTCACTTGGTGTGGAGCCCCACCAGTGTCGTTAAAGCTTAGTGTGGAGCCCCACTAGCTTATAGGTGGCCTGATTGTCGTGCTAGTTCGACTAGTGTAATCAGTGCCTTTGGTTGTCGTGCTAGTTCGACTAGTGTAACCATAGCCTTCATAGGAACAATAGGTCTTTACCCTTGTTGGGTTCGATAGGTTATTTTGCGTCATAGGAACGTATAGGAATAGTTATAGATAGGTTTATAGGTTGGCTCGCGTTGTCTTGATCATATCGAGACTATATTATCATATTACATTGTTTCATTCATCGCTCGTACACTTCCCTTGTGTCCTAGTGATTTGTAGACGTTCAACTAGTGTGCTAGTTGATTTCTTGTGTCGATTGTACGGATCCTTTGACAACGTCGAACCCCGCTCGCACAACTTGGCATATTATTTCGCTCGTTCACAAGCGTTTTATAAGCCTCACAACGGTACAGATCTCTGTCCCATGTGCACACACATCAAATTGGGAGTTCTCAGAAGACTTTCACGCAAGGATAAATCACGATGGCCTGAATTCCCAAAATGTTCATAAAAGACCTATGTATTATCCTAGCTTATACATGGATAGAGTGATATTGGATACTAAGATTAAGGGTAATGATAGCTAACAGGTACTAGGTTTAGTTAGGTTGAGTAAAAGAAACAATGGAATTAACTACAGGTGATTATAGGTAATGGTAGGTTAGAAATGGTGTGGAAGAAATTGTGGAGTCAATGGGTTTGGCATGGCAACAACTGCAGATGACGGCTGGCCGGAGTGATGATTGGAATGTTTCGGGTGGACTGAGTGTCGAGGGAGATAGTAAATTGTTGGGGACCATTGTAGGTTGAAGGATGTTGTCAGGAGTTGAGGGAAGTGTTGAGGGGTGTGTTGAGGGCTGGTTGAGGCTGCGAGGTGTGTCGAGGGAGTCGAAGGGAGTGCCAGATGATGGGGAAAGAAGTCAAGGGCGCGTGAGAATCCCTGATGAGCTGGCAGCGCCGTAAAGCTTGAGCGCTCCGCGCAGACATCATGATCCAGACCGGTACCTAGGCTATGAAGTAATAATCCTCGGCCAACAAACATGAAGTACCTGTTCCTTCAGTGCGTAGTGCCAATAACAGATAGTACCATACTCCTACATTATTTTTCAGATCCTCAAATTTCGACTATTTAGAGCTATTCAACTAATAAATTTGTTAGATGTTATAAATAAGCTCTACAGAAGACTGACACTTGGCTCCAGCTCCGGCGCCAATGAGGCGCTTAGCTTTTCCCTCTCAAATTTAAGCGCCTTGGTTTTTTAAGTACCTTGGACAGGCTCTGAGCTCTCCGTCAGGCTCTGACAGCGCTGTTACAATCTGGACCGAGTATTTTTTATGTCACCAACAGAGGTACCGGACCAGATCCAACGTCACAAGCCTAGCGGAGCGCTCAAGCTTTATGGCGCTGCCAGCTCATCAGGGATTCTCACGCGTCCTTGACTTCTTCCATCATCTGGCACTCCCTTCGACTCCCTCGACACACCAGACGTCCTCGACAAGCCCACGACGCACCTTTCAACACTTTCCTTGGTACGTTCCTCCACAATCAACACCCCTGACACCACCTCTCAATATTCAATGCTCCCAACTCGACACTTGGTCCGCCCACAATATTTCCATCACCACACCGTGCCATGCTGCAGCCATTGGCTCCGTTTATTACTCACTCTTCTCCGTCGGCTTTACAATTTCATACCCACTAGTACTATCTCCAAGCCTCACTATTAGTCTGTACTTATAGTCACCTGTAGTTTCGTTGTCCCATGTACTCAACTCAGTAATGTCTGTTAGCAATCAATGTAATGCCTCTGTTTATAATTGATATAATAATACATGGGCTTATAGTGACATTCCATAAATTCAGCCTGTTGTGACTTTATCCTTGCGTGAAAGTCTGATTTGAAAGCTCCCAGTTTGAAGTATATGCACATGTAACAGAGATCTGTGTGTATACTCTATGTATGTGTATGTAGGCAAAAATGATGTGTATATGTATATTCCCGGACCATTGTATGTGTACGCTCAAAATAATTTTTGAGCGTTTTGAACGGTATATGGTTTCTATTCGGACCGATTGCCGGTTCTTCGATTCTTCGGAGAGGAGATATGGGTAGATGGCGCCTCCAGCTCCAAGGCAGAAAAAACGGTGAAGCCCATAGTTCGAGACCCTCTTCAATCGGTGTATGCGGTCGATGGAACCAGATCTTGACCTTGAATGCCTGCGAGTCTCCCAGAAGCGAGAACGAGGCATGGTTCCGAGAAGGACAAGGTAATAAGGGATGTAGAAGATGCGAGGAAAGGTTGCGGAGAGGTATTGAATAGTCACGGTGATAGGTGTACTGAAAGTTAAGCTAGACATGAGATCTGGTACAACGTTGCGTGAGGACAGTTGTGAGATTGAAGGAATAGGGGAGGCTTACCAGTGGCTCGATCTGCGAGGGTATTAGTTAGGCATGCCTGGAGATTTAGTTGCTCTGTGCGATGTCGTTCAGAGAGGCTGAACGTAGGAGTATGAGAGTGGTATGGAGTACAGGAAAGGGGAAAAGGAAGGCATGACAACGATTGTGACTGGATTAAGGTGCCGATTGAAATGACTGCCATGCTTGGGTGCAAGGATCCAGGATCAGCAAATAGCGAATAGCGGACAAGAAGAATCTAACGGGGCCAAGCAGGGTGTAAAACGTGGGTAAATTGTCGACCCTTCGAACGTTTATGACTTTGGCAGATGGAACTAAGGGGCGTTAGGATTTTCGGTGGTTTAGAATCTAGATGAGTGGAGCGCAGGTGTAGAGATCGAGCTGTGAGTATATGAAAGCGATAAATGGCACCCAGCTCGGAACCGAGTCGGAGCCGTCGTTTCGATCGTTTCGGCTCCGATTCACGTTTTTTGTTGGTTACTCGTTCCAATGTGCGCATTTTTCAATTCCTCTTGTTGCTATTGACCTCGTCTGCCCATTTGCTCAGGGCGTGGATTTCACCAACGCGTACGACGACGACGAAAAAATCTTCAAAACACCGGCAGGCGACGTCACCAGTCTAGACCGCCGTCCATCAAAACGCTGACAAATCAAGCATGCTTCATTTTTCTTTTCCTCAACTTTTCATCTCCAACCGCTCCGTCAATATCCATCGAGCTTTCACGAGACCATCCCACTTGCATTCTATTCGTCCAATAAACTGTTAGCAGCAATAATCTAAGCGAGTGGTGAAGCGCCTAACACTTGATGCCAAATCAAGCGGACCGTGATCGACGCCTAAGCGAATCAGCAAGGTCTAAGGACAGCGATTGGTGATCGAAAGACTTGTGAAGAGCCTTGGGACTGGGTTTAGCAGTACTGGTGCAAGACAATAGCAAGAGACGATGATATTCAGCAATAGATATGTACAGTTTATATAGACCAATGCTCAACAGCATAATACGAATATGTACTAATGAATATGCCACACTGAGGCAATGGGGTAACAGCAAGAAGCATGGAACCGTGTGGTCAGTGTATAGAACAATGATGAACGAATACGAATATCAGAGATGAACGATGTAAAGTAAAGATCATCAAATGAAACCATAAAAGGATAAATAATTCTAACACTCCCCTGCAAACCGAGCATAGTTGCTTGCAACTTGCGAAGCGTTTGGCCTTTTGCTGAAGACAATCCTTTTGTAAGCCAATCTTCCAATGATTCTTTGATTGCTATGGGTCCCAGCTTATCTGGCTCTTTCTTTGCTTTTAGGAATTTCTTGCCTGCAGAAGATAATGCATGCATTTCGTTGAATCAGCGAGTTGACACAATCAATCTGCCTGGCATTGAATGAGCTTTCAAACAAGTGAGTGTTTGATAGGCGACATTGGAGGTGAAACGAGGATTTTGATGGTATGCATAAGCTGCCTTCACTTCATCCATGTTGAGGCATTCAATGCCATCAAGTGGTTGGTGGTAACGCTGTGCTATATCCTGTTTCTGCTTCTTGTTTCTCAGCTTTCTGGCCTTTTGGATTTTCTGGAGTGTTTCAGGACCTTTGGAGTTGTTATTCTTGTCCTGGGCATTGTCCATTATGTTGTTGCCAGTTCGAACCATCTCCCAGGTAATGGCATCTTCTATATCGCTCCTGTCATTGTCCCCATTCTCATGTTCCAACTCTGCAAGCTCTTCCCCATCTATCTCTGTTTGTGTTTCCTCTTCCTCAGTTGTGTCCCATGGGTCATCCGGCATATCATCCCAGTCTGACTCTGTGTTGTTTGTGGAGCTGGGTGGACTAGTTGCATCTTGACCAAATTTCACTCTCTCGTCTGATACATGAGCATGAAATGTTGTTGTGGGAGGTCTGTCCTTTGGAGTATGGCATGTTGTGACTCTTGCCGACCATGTATCTGCATCACTTTGCCAATCTAACCGTTCCAGTCCAACTAAAGCTGTGATCTCTGTCTTTGGTTCCTGAACAGTGGTGGGGACTGAGGTGTTGGCCTTTTCAGCTATCTGACCAGTGCAGTATCGAGCGATATGCCCCTTCTGTTGGCATTTGTAGCAAGTAATGCTGCCATCACTGTTGCGGTGAACACTACCACCAATTCCTCTTCCTTGGTCTGAGGCTTGGTTGACCTGATCTCTACTTGAGTGTAGAGCCATGCCTTGTGCTTCTGCTCTAACAGTGGAAATGACCTCATTGACCTTTAGGTCTCTTCCTGCAGTTCTGCCCATGGAAAAGAGAGCAGTTATGGTGGAAAGTTGCTTTGGAATGGATGTGATGATGATGTTTATGAATTGGTCATCTGGGACTTCTCCACCTTTGTTGATGATCATACTGCGAATTTCCAGAAGCTTGTCCAAATGTTCATCCACCCTTGTTATATCCCTGCATGCAAGCAAATGGAGAGATCTAAACAGATATGCTTCTACCAAAGCATTCTTTTGATCAAAATCTCCTTTCAATGCTTTCCATAGTTCTGCAGTTGACTTTACATCCTTGTACCGGAGGACTATGCTGTTTGGTAGTTTGCTGATGATTGCCCATTTCAATGACCTGTCTTTGCTGGAATTGGTGACTGTCTCTGACAGTTCACTGCATTCAACTGCTCCTGCTGCAGTTTCTATTCGAAACTTCCATGATGCCCAATTCTGGTCCTTCCCATATGGAATGAGTTGTGTGATTTTTGAGAATGTTTTGTATATGGAAGCCATGTCGTAATAATCTTCTTCGTCGTTGTCTGGTGTCTGATGCTCCTACTCCCTATAATCGAGAAGCCTTTTCCTTCTTATTAACTTTGGTGATTCCTATGTAGTCCTTTGGTTTTGCTCCCCTGGCCTTGTTGACGTTCAAGTGTATGGACCGGGGCCCATAACCTGTTAGCAGCAATAATCTAAGCGAGTGGTGAAGCGCCTAACACTTGATGCCAAATCAAGCGGACCGTGATCGACGCCTAAGCGAATCAGCAAGGTCTAAGGACAGCGATTGGTGATCGAAAGACTTGTGAAGAGCCTTGGGACTGGGTTTAGCAGTACTGGTGCAAGACAATAGCAAGAGACGATGATATTCAGCAATAGATATGTACAGTTTATATAGACCAATGCTCAACAGCATAATACGAATATGTACTAATGAATATGCCACACCGAGGCAATGGGGTAACAGCAAGAAGCATGGAACCGTGTGGTCAGTGTATAGAACAATGATGAACGAATACGAATATCAGAGATGAACGATGTAAAGTAAAGATCATCAAATGAAACCATAAAAGGATAAATAATTCTAACATAAACATGTTTTAGCCTTCTACCCGATCTCGAACTCACCGAATACCACTCCATGCACTCTTCTGCTTCAACTCTGGTGGCGAAGAAGACCTGGTGCAGGAGCTAGACCTAGGATATATACCCCAGGTTTGACCATTCGGTGTACAGTACGTGCGTCAATGACTTGGCATACAACCTCAAACTGACAGCTCTTTACAGCATGCAAAGCAATTTTCGCCTGCTCTTCGTAAAGAAAATGAATGGAGAAAACAATTTATTACCCGCTCCCTCGAAAACCAACACCGTCCTCCCTGTATTCCGATCTCAATCGTTTCTTTCCGTCAACCCAAGGACCTCCTACTCCATAGTGCTTGCATGACCCCTCATCAATAATGGTCTATGGCACCATGGATGACGCGTTCCATCTCGAACAGTAGCTCTCCGATGGTACCTCATGCCAACGATTCGCGTCATTTTCGTCACCTTTATCTCTCTTCCAATACCTTCCATCGGCACTCTTCCTCTATAACACGCAGGCTGTCACGCAGCGACACAAGTAGGGCTTAAGCATCACCGACGACGATCGTGTATGGGCTACGCGATGGCGAGTTCTCGTTACTACCCGTGTTCGCAAATGTTATGAGATCTATTCTATGATGGAACTGACGGGGGTGTCAGTTTCATGTGGCCGGTTCCTCGCCTCCATTGCGCAGACCTACACTATTACCATCTCCCTGTCCATACACGCCCGAGGTACTCTCACGTACACCTCAGCTCTTCTTTCACACAAAATACATCGACGCAGGGCCAGTGAATTCGCGGATATACAGGCTCCTTCATACACTCCTCATACACATGTCGCTGTCGAGTGCGTGTCAGCCCGCTCACAAACCCATTCAAACGAATGCTTGGGGCTCGAAGTCGTTCGGTACTGGTCCCGAAGGACTTGGCGGAAACCTTTCACCTTCATCTTCGTCCTCTAGATCTCGAGACCGCTTCTTGGCCACCCTTCGCAGCTCCTCAAGTCGTAACGCCAGGACTACTGTACAGGTACGAGCAGGGTTTCGTCTCTTTCTAGGCCAACTCCGACCCTTTCCTTGGTAGATCCAGCAGGAACTCGCATCTTCTGTAACGAAAATCAGCATACGGTCCCGTCACACACCCTTACTGGTGCTCGAGTAAGGGAAGGCTATAGGCGCCGCTTACTACGTTTGTTTGCTTCAACGTGTGAAGACATAAGCATAGCCTGACATCCTTCTTATCGATACAGCCTCGTAATCTACGTGGACGTTTGTCTCGGCGTCTCCAGCTTCATCAATGTATTCCCCGCATCGGATAACGAGACCCTTCGTATATCACACTCTCGTTGTAATTTGTAAACTTTATATCTTACTAACCATTTGGTAGTTCTAACACGCAATGGGGTCAGGATGAGGAAAGTGCCCAGGTTGAAATGTACACCAACACGTGCTATCAAAGATCTTGATTCAACTCCAAGGCCCATTCAGTTCGCAGGTACCTGCATAGAGATGCGGAAATGTGGATGGTTCTATTGCAGAAGGTTTGAGTTCTGAGTTGTCGGACCGGTGCAGGATGCAGAAAAGGTGTTTGAGCGTGGCTGAAAGGTGTTGATGGCATTTCGGACTTGACGATACAATCGTTTACGGTCAGATGTTGTAGCAAGGTTTGATTGTTTTTTAGGGTGCGGTAGAATGTGTTGCATGACTCATTCTTATCCTGTTCAAAGGTTCACCAAATCGTTATCAAACTCATACTTTTTACCGAAATGGGGTCGTATGCAGCTGTTGCCTCACCGCACATATTCACAGTGATACCGTAGAACTTGGAAGGACTCACCGATACGAACATATGGCGCGACTCCGAGTTGTCGGATGTAGCCTTCTGATGCAGGATGATTCTGGCGGCTTCTGTAGACGGGGCGGTTCTCAAGCGGTTCTTCTTCACACCTCTACCGCGTCCGTTGCCTCAACGTGTCCAATTATTAAAGGTTTGCTTGGTGGACATGACTGTTGGAATGTAACTCATGGTGATTCATGACAATAAAGTGATGGTCATGTGTCGTGGTTTTGTGGTTCTTGGTACGTTAGTTATGTTGAATATGGGCTGGGTTCTTCATCTGATTTCGTGTCAAGACAGCAAGGGTACAGACCGGACAGTATACCGATGCACCTGTTGCACTTTGAATCGTCTGTCATCTATTATTTTCCGTTTTGTCCTCATTCACCTGGTCGATGTTTCTTTCGCTGTACAGTTCTTTACATTCGATAGATGAGTTGAGCCGTCACAAGCGAGAGATCGACTCATTGATCTCCCCTTCCCCTCGTCGTTATCAAGAATTAACTCAGGCCCAGGAAATGTTTTAGTCGCCATAACGCCACGCGCTAAAGACTACTAACCCTCTTCCTAGGCCTGTTCTCCGATTTGACTAGGATTTGGTTTGGAAATTTACTTATTCTGTCAGTTGAGTAATTCAATCTCACACATACACGCACCCTGTTGCATCTGCTGTGTGTGACACAAAGTATGGCCCTTTATGTCATTGTTCTTTTAGCGCTGTTTTGAGAAGCTTCAATTGGCTCTTTGGTGCAGTACCTGCTACAGATCTGTTATGGTCAAGGTGCAATATCACGCAATACTATCCCTGTCACAAACCGTGCTATATACATGTACGCGGTGTGGCATGCTTAAAATCAATCGACACATCAGCTATTCTCCTGCCACCGCTCTGGAGATGCTCCTCCTTTACGCATTCGCACGACCCATCCTCTCAAGCACAGCGCCCTCTTCGGCAAGTAACTCCTCGATTTTCGATCCGGTTACTGGCGAATGCGATGATATCGACGGGTGCAGGACAGTTCCACAGATACTGTGGAACTGTCTGTCAGTCACCTTTATTTGTACATGGGTCGCTATTCACCCGAATGTTCCTCATGTCAAAGCGCATCGAACAGTGGTACTGTTCTGTAGTTTCCTGCTTAAGGTTATTGCAATGCTTGCACCGGAACTCATTATATTGTGGGCGATACGGCAGTGGTATTCTGCTAAAGCGATAGCAAAGGAATATGAAAGTGAGGGATCTAGAGTTCGTTGAATGTATTGAGGCTTAATAGTTTCCAGAATACGGATGGGGAATGGCACATGGATTTCTGGTGATAATGGGCGGTTTCGCACTCTATGACGAAGATCAATTCTGTGGATATGTATGGAATGATGGCAGCGCCAGCTGGCAGGATCCAAGCGGCGTTGGGATGCCAGTTAGAAACGAGATGCAAGAATATTACCTGGCGTCCAGAACTGCTGCTGTCGTTTTGGATAGAAAGGTAGGCATGTCCAAAAGTCCTAACATGACGTCTGGATTGAAGTCCATGAACAGCATAGCAAAACCGGCACCATAACTGGATCAGTGGATAATATGGACTTGCAGAGTCTGGTAAGGACTGAATTCTGCTTTCAGAATACTAGGGCTCATTTAACGTTTTAACTAGAGGAAAAACTCGGATCTGCTCGAATTTTTAATCAGAAGTGGTCACATTAAAATAACGGAGGAGGAAATCATGGAAAACCTCAGTCACAGCGATCCCATCACGAAGATAATCGCCGTCATCCAGACTGCATGGTTCCTGCTTCAGATCGGAGCTCGTGCATCACAAGGATTAGCCATCACCGAACTGGAGATCGTTACGGTTGGCTTTGCTGTACTCAACTTTGGCACCTACTTTTTGTGGTGGAATAAACCACTGCGGGTTAGGCATCCTGTGCGTGTCTATTGGCGCCACCAAGTGCCACTCGTTGCAGAACAGAATGCTTGCAACCAAGAGACCGCACATATTTGGGACAAAATTTGTGCCATATCTTTTTGGATTTGGGTTAAATTCCTGGAGACGATCATCAAGGGTATTAAATCCCTGATTGCGGTATTCAACTTCCTTAGTGGAAGTCCGATCGCTTACTACTTCGAAATGAACAAAGAAACGCTCCCGAAAATGAACTGGGTGACAATCACTCGGATTGTTAGCCTTCCGTTCCTGGTGGCACTTCGCTTGATTTTCGTCTCCACGATGGTTATACTAGATGGAAGGGGTGAAGATATGGCATTCGTTCTGGACTCTTCCAGGCTTCAAGGAGATCCGATCCTTCTGTACGTCCTCGTTTATGTACTCACGACTCTCTTTGGCGCCATCCACTGTGTCCCATGGAATTTCCAATTTCCAACACAGACAGAACAATTGTTCTGGCGAATTTCGGCTGGTGGGCTAGTTGTTCTGCCCACTGGCGCAGCCGTCATGACCGTGATCCTTACTGAGTTGATGAAGCGCTGTGGGGAGGGCATCGAAGACTTTCTGCGGTGGATAATTATAATCACTGGCATGCTTCTCCTTCCCATCGCATACTTTGTTGCCCGCGTCATTCTAATGGTCTTGGCCCTCATGGAACTACGAGATCTCCCACCAAGCGCATACCAAACTGTACAGTGGACCACTTTCATTCCCCACATAGGTTGATTATACTTTACTGCCCAATCTCTCCCTTTTTCTCTCCCTTATTCAACTAGTTCTATGCCTTTTCTCTGAGACAGATACATACGCACATTCTACGTATTTGTTTCGTTGTTCAGTTCTGGTGTCTCCGTCCACGCACCAAATTGCTACTATTGCATATCACATATTCGTACGCGCATTTGTTGTTCTTGTTGTGACCTGGAGTCGCAAGTTGCAATTCTCACATGTACGCATTATTGAAAATCTAGATGCCAAGAATCGATCCCAATCTTTCGTTCGTGACCAAGGACTTGAGAATCTATCAGTGTCGCCTCGGAAAGTTATCTACATCAATTGTATGCGTGACTCGGAACCACGTCGCGAATTAGTGTGAGGAGAAATCGGTTGCTTGAGGTTGAACAAACGCTACACGGAGTAGATATAAAGGCGATACAGTAGGCATGACACCTCGATGTGGTCGCTCCAGTCGCTCCGATTATCGATTGCCTGAAACGTGCTTGAAGACGAAGATGAAATCTGGGAGATACCATAATATACAGAGCAAGAGGAACTTTCTGTCGTCGTTTGTCTGAGTATTTTTTGTGGGGAACTCTAGTAGTAGTTGTGCACCCTGGGGTCTGTTGATGCCGGGCTTATGTCTCTTCACTTAAGCGTCGTTGAGAGTATAGGCTCGAAAAAACTATCAGCGATAAGATTATATCTCGGCCATCTCGGAGAGTTGGACGACTCGAAAGAGTTATGGGAGATGAAGAAGGATCCTTGGACGACTTTGCGAGAGTCCGTGGTTCCAGTCTTCTAGAAGCGAAGACCGCGGCCAGAGAGGAATAGATGTGTTGGCATTGATTACACACAGAACGCGATGAGTCCGGACTTGGACTCTAGCACCGACGCGGAGGGGCCGTGTTAACTTTAGTCTTTGGCGCATAGAACGAGGGGATTGCCTGAATGAGCGAAGCAGACGTCGGATGTAGAGAGGAGAGGCGTTGATATGGAGTGTGTAGTATGTAAAATGAAAGGAAACTTCTCAAGTTACTTGTTTCCAATTGGTTGTCGTGATTTGACCGGACAGGGATTTTTGTGCTTTTTGGCCAAGAATCGGGATTTGCCGTTCTTTTCTCGTTTTGTTGCTTTTGATGTCTTCCGCTAATCTGCTCAGCGAACGAGGGAGTGAGTCAGTGGAGCAAACCAGCAAGTTGCCAGCAAGCGACGTCACACGCGTCTAGAGTCTAGACCGATGCGACGGCTGACATGCGCTGACAAATCAGGCTTCTCATTTCGTGGCCTCATCCTCTCCTCGGAGTCTATCGATGCTCCTGTGCTCTATCTCCCTTCGAGCTTTTCCTAGGCCATCTCGCCTGTGTCATATTCATCAAAACATCACGGTGTTATCAACCCTATACTCCATCTCGATCCTATGCTCACCGAGCACTAAGTACCTCGCAAACCTCTTCTGCTCTTGACTCTATGGCAATGCACTTGCGAGGAGATTTCAGAGTACGTGCGTCCGAATTGTCATACGACCTCACAAACTGACAGCTCCTCTCTAGGGCATGCAATGGATTCTTTCTCCCCGAAGAACAAGTGGGGAACGCAATTAATTATCCGCTCTCTCGAAGACCAACACCGTCTTCCCCGACACTCAATCTCAATACCTTTTTTCCATTATCAGTACACCAAGGACTGCCTGATACCATGATGCATAAATCGCTCCTCTTTCCTCCATACGTACCGACAGAACTCACTTCCTCCGCCCATGACGCGTCCCTGTGGGTGAGTATTGGCAGCTTCGATTCCGATGCTTTCTAATGCAGGTTCTTCTTATCTTCCAGAGACCTTCAAAGGCCAAAGATCGTCAATAGTACTGGTAGCATTTGGACGACATCCCTTCCTCTCCTCCTGTCCCATGGACTTTCTGCCTCGCCCTCTACATGGCTACATGGCCGGTACCCCATATCAACTTCAACAGCGTCATTTTTGACGCTCCTTGCCATTCCACTGCTATACCTTCCTTCCTCTGTAACATCTACTGCCGCCGTTTAGCTTCTGCAGCTACACTAGCAGTCGACACTCGTACCGACAACGACAACAACACTGATTCTCCATGCACTATACAATGGGCAGCTTTCACCACCGCACAGCAATACCTGGATTATCACCTTCCCTCGCATCGAGTATCTCTCTAGTCAGAGCCTACTCCATACCAGAGGACACGACAATCTCGTTGGCTCTCAACATTACTTCGTCTACTTTCCCCGTCGTCATTCTTGGGCGGCTGGTACTCGAACCTCCATTACCGGTTTTGCCCCTCACTGCCTCGCATCCCTCGACCATTTCCACCACATATCTCGGTATTCTCTCCACTGCATGACCCAGCTCTTCGTCTCGTGCTCTGAGCTCGAGCTGTTATCTACCCTAGGCTTAAGGATAACGATCACAACGCGAGCGGGTGAATGGGTCGGAAACAACGGACCCAGGGCACCATTCACCCGAGCCTACTATGGCCTTTCATAGATGAGGTGCTTCTGCAGACTTATATCGCATCTAGTGCTTCGAGGTGTTCAGTTATCAAAAGTACGTTTGTTTGGTGTGTAACTCATGGTGATGTAGGCGATAGGAAGGTGATGGACATGTGTCATGGCTTCGTTTTTGGTACGTTGGCTACATTGGATCATGGTCGGGCGCTTCATATAATTCCTTCATGTCAGGACGGCAAGGGTATAGTATACTCGATGCTCGGCATACTTATGACCGGTATCTATCACACTTTGAATCGAGCGTTATTTACCATCTTCAATGCTGTCTTCATTCGCTGAGTGCTCGTGCTCGATAGATGAGCGCTCCTTGATCTGCACGAGCTACATTTAGCCAATACATTTCTCTTGAAAAGTCATGGAGGGAAGTAATATCCCGGGTCTTCCTGAACATGCATTATTGATTGACAGCTAGAATGTTCAAGTGCCGGCAAAAAGGAGCAGGTCCTTTCAAACTCCACACTCTTCAATCCACGCATGTTGGTCGCTAACCCTGTGACCACAATTTCCAAAGAGGACTAGGCAGGTTTGATGTTTCTCGGCGGCTAGTTGGCCCACTTTTACGGACGCACGCTGTGATTGCTGACGCATTCTGCCGACTGAATTAAAGCAGGTACCTCTTAACTACATTCCACTCAAGGGTTCAGTGGGCCGGATTCGGTGTAGAACACCACGATAGGTCGCTAAACCAATGTAATAGGATCTAAGAAAGGAAATATGGCAGGTTTTCACAAATACACTTGATCACTGACAGCGTCTATGCTATACTGTATTCTTTTCCGCCGATCAGTTCGCAAATACTTATCGATGCAGCGTAGTTCTACTTTCGTTAAAGATCACAATACTAGTGCAACGTGGTTAGTATCGTTATAACGATTAAATCCCAGCTGACGCGGACAACACTGCTCGTCGCCAAAAGATGCTTCTTCTCTATACACTTGCCCATCCCATCCTTTTTCGCTCGTACGATGCGAATTTCTCTGCCGTTGAAGGTACTACAACTCCAATAGAATGCAATTCCCTTTACGAGTGCCGAAGCATCAAGGACATACTCTGGACTTGTGCTTCAATGCTCTTCATCTGCACTTGGGTTGCTGTACATCCGAATGTACCTCGTCCAGACCATAAAGATATGGTTGTATGGTTACAAACTGCGATGGTGACGCTCGTTGCGCTCATTTCACCGGAGTCCATGATGCTATGGTCCGTGCGGCAGTGGGTCTCTGCGAGCAGAATCGCAAAAAAGTATGAAAGTAAGGATTGCGAACGTAGCTTTAAAATTTCTTCTGATTGGCGAACAGAGTATGGATGGACCCAGTCGCATGCTTTCCTGGCTCTCATGGGAGGTTTCGCATTGTACAATGGCGACGACTTCCTGGGTATATTGTGGGACCATGACAGTTTTGAGAATGATCGAGAAACTTTCCGGTAAGAATCCTTCTGTTCGTTATAGGATGACCACTCAGACGTCATGAACTGCTTAGGGATAGGATGCCTCTCTTGAAAGACGCAGGGATCATCGTCCCCCAAACAGATTCGGAGGAAGGCAAGCGAGATGAGTCCTTTGAGACTGATCAGAACACGGGGTCTCCACTCCAAAAACATGGCGATAGCGATTCCTCATCCCAGTTGACGGAACTTGAAGGAGTTAGTGGTATGGCTCTAGCGGAATCAAAAGAAAGCGAAAATCAAGATGATATGGAAACCCCGATCCTCCGACACAACGACAGCAGCTCAGTGGTGAGTACTGGCCCATAAGAACTGCAATTCCGAGTCCGTCTCCGTATTGATTTGTCACATCAGGAAGACAAATCTGCGACCAATGCCACTGTTTCCGCTGCACAGATAGAACTCTCAACGTGCCTTCTGGAACACTTTGCAGCAAACGGGTACATTGATATCACGGAGAATGAAGTTATGGCCAAGGGCAGTGGAGATGCGCTTTCAAAATGCATCGCTATCATCCAAGTGACATGGTTTATCATACAAGTCATTGCCCGTTTCGCGAACGAGCTCACAATCACCGAAGTCGAAGTGATCACACTCGCATACACATCTCTACTTGGTGTGTCTTATTATTTCTGGTGGGACAAACCACTTCGCGTACGCTATGTTGTCCGCGTAACATTGCGAAAGGAGTGCAGTGGCCAGTATCCCGCTGTCTTGAAGCCGTCGATCTTCAAGCGGTTCTGGATCATTCTCTGCGAAGGGTTTCCTTCTACTTGGGAATATATGTTATCTTACGTGGAAGACGCAATTGAAGACCGAGACTCACGTCCATTCTGGGCTCGACTTTCCAACATATCCAGACCCAAGTCAAGGCGGGACCGCCCCCGGCAAAAGAAGTTCCCATTCATCGTATACCCATACATTCCACTTATTTTCCCTTTGAGGTGTGTGGTAGACTCAATTTATATCCCATACCGTCAGGGTTCTTTATTTGGAAACGGTGTTCAACCAAGCACTGTCGAACCACGATTCTCCCGCCGTGGCATCATATTGCTCTTTATGTCTTCCCTTCTCTTTGCAGCAATCCATTTCTTCACTTGGGACGCCACCTTCCCAACTGACAATGATAGGACAAAATGGCAGCTGTCCTCAATAGTGCTCGCTAGTGCACCGATCTTATTCGGAGTTGCATCGGCCATATCGCACGCGGCCGACTCGGAAAGGCGCAACATTTTTTTGTTGTGGTTTGGCGCTGTCATCGTACACAACGTTACTGTCTGGGTATACGTTTGTGCGAGGATAACGACGATCTATATTGCTCTCAAGGCGTTTCATTCGTTGCCATACAGTAGCCTCCAAGCGGTCAGGTGGACTCAGTTTATCCCGCATTTTGGTTGAACACTATAGGAGAGCGTTCGTTGGTTCGTATTTGCACTGCTCGTATACTTCGAGATAACAATTTGAGTTACTAGGTTCGCCAAGATCTTGCTCCGCCCACATTATTCACGCCAGAGACGATCTTGATTCCAATATTTGCATACCTCGATTGTTCAAATGGCTTTTACATGCACGCCATACCATGCATATACATAGTGTTTCCGAAATCATTTGATTTCTACGTCCCGCTTTCTCCGCCTGATTTCCTTTTCGAATTTTACGCCTCAATTGCTTTGCATCTACCTATACTGGGCTATATGCACATCTCGGCACATACTTACATCCAGCTATCAATTGAAGAAAACTATTAATGTTCGGTGTATGCATAACATAACAACACACGTCGGGTGCTCTAGACGACGCTCCCAGCTCCCAAGCCAGAAAGAAAGTAGTTCGAGACCCTCTCTATTCGGTGTAAGCAGGCGGCGGTACCTTGCCTGCGAGTTCGGGGAGACAAATCAAGCTGAGAAAGGACGCAGAAAATGCAAGGAAACAACAAGGAAAGTAGTGAATAGTGATAGACGTATTCAAAGCAAGATTGATATGTCGTGAAAGAACAGTTGTGGGATTGAAGGATTGGGGTCGTCTGAACAGTGGCGAGAGACAATGCTCCGCGAAGGGGTTGGTCGAATAGAGTGCCTGAAGCCTTCGTTGCCTTGTACGATACCGCTGATAGAGAGGTTGAACGTGGTGTGTTCGAGGAAGGCGCTTGTCGGATGCAAGCACCGAGTACAGGAAACAAATATATGGATAGCAAGGCATGATGATGGACTGGAACTTGTCCAAGGGACCGAATGAGCCAGTTTATCTATTCAAACCGATGGCAAACCAAGGATGCAAAGAGAGATAATCGAACAGAGGGTCGATCATCAGAAGATTCAAGAGTTCAGCGCTAATGCGGGGGTAAAATCTCAACCCTTGGTCCTTGATAGCCCTTGTAATGTAGGTCGCTTCGAGGAGGTACTTTTGTGGGTGGAACAAAGGGGATTGGGTAGCTAGATGAGTGGCGTAGAAAGGGGTTGAGCTCGAGTACGCACCTTATAGAAGAGCTGTGACAACTCAAACGTTGGACATGATCGTTTTGAGTATTGTCCACTTCAAGTCTTTCTTTTTGACTCTTATTGTTGCTGTTGGGCTCTCTCACTACTCCGCTCAGCGAACGAGTGGGCACCGAAGGACGAGCAGAAAGCAAGGGCGAGTATACGTAACTGACGTCACCAGCGTCTAGACCGCTGTTGCTGACAAACCAAGTTTCTCCGCTCACCCCGCCTCGTCGCTTTCCCTCTCCCGACCTTTTTTTATCGATGCTCTATCCCCAACTGTCTCTTCAATTTCTCTCAATTCCTCCCTAGACCATTTAACTTCGCACCAAATTCGTTAAGGAAATGCGTCATTAGCCCTCTGCTCCATCTCGAATCTTGTTTCACCGATTACCAACCCACGACATTTTTTTGGTCCCGACTCTTCAGTGCGCTAGCAAGGAGATCCTATGGCAAAGAAGGCATACGGGTAAAGCTAGGCTAGGGAAAGGACATGCCCTGGGTTTGTCTCGACGTGTTTTGAACTGGGAGTATGTGTGTCAGAGTCGTCATACGACCTCATAGACTGACAGTTCCTCTCTAGAGCATGCAAAAAGGATTCATTTCGCCCACTCGCCATGAAGAAAAAAGCGGAGAAAGAAATCGATCGCCTGCTCTTCCGAAAAAGAATATCATCCTATGCGGCTCTCAATTTCAATCGTTTCTTCCCGTCGCCAGTACATCAAGGATTGCCTGCCATCCATAGCCACTCGTCCTCCTCTCTCCTACATACGTACCGGCCAACCTCACTCGCTCTGAACGTGACACGTCTCTGTTGGTGACCATCCGCAGCTTTCAATTCCGGTTCTTTCTAATGCAGGTGTCCCTCTTCCAGACTTCAATATTCAATAGCCGAAGATCGTCGATACTCGATATCCCTTCCTCCTCCTGCCCCCCTCTTCTACATGGCCAGTATATCTCAGCAACTCCACCAGCGTTATTTACAACATCCCTTGTCATTCCTCCGCAACACCTCTTTAACGCCTTTGCTGCCGCCGTTCAGTCTCCGCAACTACACAAGGACTTGAGGCCCCGACCGATCCTCCGTGTTCTGCGTAGTGGCAAGTCTTCACCACCACTCACGTTCACATGGTTGAAGTTCGTCTTGCCTGCACTCTATCCTCACTCCGCCCTGTCCGTACCGTCCGTGAATCCATCTCTCCACACCATGCAACAAGGTTCGAGCCAGAGCCAGAGCCAGAACTCCTCGTAGGCCCAGTCCGATGCATTTTGATGCATGTATCGCCGTTGAGCTTCGACTGGTTCGTTTTTGTGGACAGGCGAAACGTCCCGGCTTGTTCTCCAGAATTTGCATGGTCGCTCGGCGGAAACGTTCCGCCTTTCCATTAGCGCAGTAACATCGAGAGCACCGTCCAGGTACGAGCAGGATTTCCTATCATTGGAAACCAATGCTGACTCTTCCTTTGGTACCGTAGATCGAACTTGGACCTTCTGTGTGTGAAGCACAATCAGTATACCCTTTTATCGCCGTTCATGCTGTTACTCCACGAGCAGCCTCGTGTACTATGACTATGTTCGTTGTCTTCACGCATGAAGTTATAGAGCATACCTCAACCTTTATCCTATTGATATAGCCTCGCGACGAAGATATCCATCACCCTAACCTAGTACTCTACGTGAGCACTCGACTCGGCGTGTCAACCTTGCTTGGTTAACAAGATACTCTGTATGCTTCCTCTCCTTGCAGACCGTATACCTCACCAACCATTTGATAGTTCTTCCAGCTTTCCCGGAACCTGGCCTAACATACTGCTGAAATCGGCACAATCACCGCTATATCAGCAACCTCGAGTAACGAATCTTTCACAGTCACGCCTTCCAACACGTTGCATCAGGGATCAGGCGTGTGGCCGTTGAAGCATCACTGCGATTCTTTGATGTTTTCAGTCTGGTATAACAGGTGCTTGTGGTTGGCTTCTGGGTTATCGGACTGGCAAAGAATCCGATACTGAAGGTACGTGCGTATACGGTTCGCGTATCGTCGCAAAGGCTGATGAGTGTTTTGCAGGGTGTGGAAGACGAAAGCTATGTATCCTCTCATGTTGATCTTGTACATCAAATAGTCATGAAACACTGGGGGTTGTGTATCATGCTTCTCATCGAAATGGGGTCGTATAGACGCCATTCCTCCGAGGTACACATTCGCAGTGACACCTCCTCGGAAGGACTCGTCGATACGGTCATGTGGCGTTCATTTCGGGATGGTTCTTCGGAGACTTGCATGGCCTTTTATAGATGGGGTGGTCCTTCAGACTTCCACCGCGTATAATTGTTCGGTGGTTCAACGTGCTTGATTATCAAAGGTAGGTATGATTGTCGGCGTGTAGCTCATGGTGATGCAGGTGGCGATAAGGTGATCATGGATTCGTGGTCGAACGTTCTTGGTACGTTGACTATGTTGTAAATGTATTGGGTTCATCACCCTTCATGTCAAGATAACAAGGTTACACTCTGGTTTCGGCGTGTAGTTCTAATCCATTGTACCTGTCACATTCGAACCGAGCGTCATTTCCGCTTTCGATGGTGTGTTTTCATTTACTGTGCTTCACACTCGATAGATAAGCTGAGCCGCCACAGGCGAGAGAACGGTGGGTGCTCATTGATCTTCACTAGCTTCATACAGCCGATACCATCCTCTCGTCGTCATTACGAAGCGATGGAGAGTGGTTCTTGCCGGGTCTTACTAACACATGTATTTACGATTGACAGCTAGAATGGCATGCTGGTGTCAAACGATCAAGTACGTGGGCATCCCAAGACTACGCGTGTTAGCAATGTGGTTGGTGACTGGAAAATGTGCACCAGCTTCTTTTTTTATTCAATGCGTTGACGTTCCCAGTTCAAATATTGGTCTTGTCTAGCCGTTGTGCACGAGAACGACGTCGCTGGCTTCGTCCTGCATCATTGCAATACACACGTTCTGAATGTGCATGTGTTTTATGTATGTCATTTACACCACGGAGTCTGAATGTTTTCGTCCAGTCTGATCGAATGGTGTTTTGAGATGCCCCACTTGGCCCCTCGCTGCAATAACTGATGCATTGTATCTGTCATGGTTAAGATGCAAGACCCTGCGATACTATGCCATCCACAAAGCATGTACAACACATGCACACGGTCTGGAATGCTTGAAATATATCAGTTGCACTAGCCAAGTCTATCGCGATCCCACGAAATGCTTCTCCTCTACGCTCTCGCTAGACCTCTCCTCTCAAACACCGCAACCTCCTCAGCGGGTAATTCTACAGTATTCGATTCCATTACTGGCGAATGCGACGATATCCACGGATGCAGAACGACGTCACAAATCTTGTGGAACTGTCTCTCGGTGATCTTCATTTGTACATGGGTCGCTATTCATCCGAACGTTCCACATGTCAAGGCGCATCGGGCAGTCGTGTTATTCTGTAATGTCATGCTTATGGCTATAGCGATGCTTGCGCCAGAAATTATTATATTATGGGCGATAAGGCAACGGTATTCGGCTAAGGAGATCGCAAAGAAATATAAGAGTCAGAGATTCGGATTCTGTTAGATGTATAAAGGCTGAATCCTTTCTAGAGTATGGGTGGGGAATGGCACATGGATTTCTGGTGATAATGGGTGGTTTCGCTGTTTACGACGACAAAAAGTTCTATGGATATATATGGAACGATGGCGAAGTCGGGACGGAGACCGATCACGGTGGTGTCGATTATACGGTTCGAGACAAGATCCAAGAACATCATCGGATAATCCAAATGGCTACGGCAGAGCTGGATAAAAGAGTGTGTCCCCTTGTTGTGTCTGACCTGACATGACATAGAAATTAAGATCAGTCTACAGCCCGAGGAAAAAGATGAAGAATGTTTCTTGGCGCCACAGACAGAGGAAACGCGCTTCATTTCTACAGGCAATGTGACCGAATCACAGGATCAAATGGCGCCGAAGAGTTTGGTGCGTATTAAATTCCGCTTTTGCGAAGATTATTTATTCGAAAGTGTCTTGACTAGAATGACAATGCGCATCTCCTTGAATTCTTGATCCAACATGGTTACATTACGATTACGGAGGACGAAATCATGGATAACCTCAGCCACAGCGATTCCATAACAAAGATTATCGCAGTCATCCAGACTACATGGTTCCTACTCCAGATTGCAGGCCGCGCCGTCGAAGGTCTAGCCATAACTGAGCTGGAAATCATCACGGTTGGTTTTGCGGTGCTGAACTTCGGCACGTACTTCCTGTGGTGGAATAAACCACTGCGAGTTAGGCATCCTGTGCGCGTTTATTGGCGTCACCAGAAGGTAGCCGAAAGAAAGGACGAGGACGAGGAGAACCAGGGTGAAAAAATTCGGGAGTTTATTGTGGGAGCTTGGGATTCAATCCGAGACGCATCCGTCAAATTTGGGATGTCGATGATTGTCCTTTTCAACTTCCTTCGGGATCCAACAGAAAGGGACCCAGAATTGAACGACGACAGTCTCCCGAATATGAAGTGGGTAACACTACTACGACTGGTTGGCCTTCCGTTCTTGGTGGTGTTTCGCCTGATTTGGGCATCCATGTTCCTCATAGCAGATGGCCATGTCGACCTCATGGCATTTGTCGTCCATGCTTCCAGGCTTAAGGAAGAATCAATCACCCTGTACATTCTCGTTTATGGGCTCACAACTCTCTTTGGCGTCATCCACTGCATCCCATGGAATTTTCAGTTTCAGACGCATACAGAACAGTTGCTGTGGCGTATTTCGGCTAGTGGACTTGTTGCTTTGCCTCTTACATTGATTGTTGTTCTGCTTATACTTCAATTCTCTCCCGACAACATAGATCATCCCTCTCCTTCCCTGGCCACTAAGATCATACAAACCACTAGGAACGTGTTGGTGACTATCATACTTATCACTACTGTTATTATCACTAGTGTTCTCCCATTCGCCTACATCATTGCACGAGTTATCCTGATGGTTCTCGCGCTCATGGAACTGCGAAACCTTCCTTTGAGCGCATACCAGACTGTCCAGTGGACTACCTTCATTCCTCACATTGGATGAACGATCCGTATGTGCGTGTGTAATAGAGGTGTGTATGCCCACACGCTCTCAATCATCTATTGCTCATCTAGTCGCTATCGTAGACTTCTCCGAATCTCTGGACCTTGTTCCCAACTGTATATCCTTTTGGACACCTTTTACTTATGCATACACAGGCATTCACGTACCCTGCTATTTACAGGATCACTGTCATCATGAATATGATTTGCGAATATTAGTTGAGTACGGTAGATACCTGGATTGATTCAAAGATGAAAAGACTCGGATACAATATCGAACTTGAGGCTGGGACGTACAATGAGCTTTGCGTTGACAGCATGTTCGCGGCCATATCGCAAAGGACAGAAAAAGGCCGGCTATCAGATAATAGAATGAAAACGAGCACATAAGCAGCCCGTGTTTCCGAGCGTGCTCGAAGACTTGCAACTTGAAGGAACAGACGCAGAACCGATAAGAGCCATCCCGGCCTTCGCTGGCGATGGGGCGTTAGACTGATGGGCATTGCTTCAATTATGGATTCTCTGGTCGTTACAACGTTTAGGTGCGACTTGAGGAGGAACAGACGCGGAACTGAGACGGAACTTATGAGGATAATCATAGGCGTTTCCAGCGCTCGGCCATCTCGGTCTTTGTTTCTTCAATTCCTCCAGAAAGGAAGTTATGGGAAAGAGAGGAAAAAATAGTGTTCCCTGGACGAAGCTCCCATATCTAGGGCAGAAACAACGGTGAAGCCCGCCGTCTTCAATCGGCGTACGCAGTTGACGGTATACTGCCTGGGAGTCTTCTAGAAGCGATGAAATTCGAGGGAGATGAGAAGGGGCGCGGAAGATGCAAGGAAAGGCATTGAGTAGTCATGGATGTATTAAAAGTCAGATTGACAGCTAGACGTGACATATCGCGCGAGAATAGTTGTCGATCGTAGGATTACTAGGAGGGTCGTCTGACCGTGGCGAATGACGATGATCCTTCAAGGGTATTGGTTAGGTAGAGGTCCTGGACTTCGTTACTTTGTATGATAGAGACGCTGAAGTATTGGGAGTGGTCGAGGAAGTTCATATGTAGGCATCGAGGAAGGCATAGCGATTGGTTGGTACAATTTTAAGGAACCAATGAGTTTGTGTTTTGCGTTGAGACGATAGGCTCGAACGCTGCCAAAGATGCAATTTTAGACACTAGGAAAGGATGATCCAATGGCGAATGGAATGTGATGATCAGAACATTCTAAGTAGCACTGACGCCGAGAGAAAATATTGCCCCTGTCAGATACTTTGAGGGTACTTTGGTGGTTGGAATCGAGGGGTCTTGGGTGTCTAAATATAGGGAGCGTACCGTGTCGGTTGTAGCGAGCAGAGTAGTTGAGCTGCAGAGTATGTTTGACGAAAATTGAAGGGCTTATGGTTGATAATTTGATTGGTAGAGCCATCGTTTGTGTACTTGCTATCCATTTTCTGTTATTTGGCTCTCTTGGAACTCTTGTTGTTGTTATTGACCTCTTTCGTTCCCTGAACGGAACGAGTGGGCTCATCAACGATGTGGAAGACAAAAAGTTGACAAAAAGCAAGCGGTGATTGATGCGAAGAGAAGCAGCTGCTCAGCAAGCGAGCGTCTAGACCGCCGTCCCCATCAAAGTGCTGACAAACCAAGATCTCGCCCGCCTAGTTCCTTTTTTCCCCCGACTCTTACTTATCATCGATGCTCTCGTCCAATTTACGCCCAACTATCCCTTCAAACACCCCCGAGCCGTTCCGGCAACAATCCTCTATTCAATCTCAAACTTATTTACACTGATTCCATGCTACAACACCCGCTAGCGAGGAGAATTACTAGTCTTGATGCATTTTACAATAAAAGTGCGCGCGTTAGACACCTGCTATATGACCTCACTAGCTAATGATTTCTCTTTAGAAAACGCAGAGGTTTCTTTCCCTCTCGCCACGGCAAAAACAAGCGGAGAAAACATCGATTACCTGCTCCTCCGACTCCCGAGAACCAGCACCTCCTTGGCTCCCAATGTCAATTCTTTCCTCCCGCTGTCGGTATCCAAAGACAGCCTCTTCCATTATAGTAGCTGCCTACGCGACAGGCTAGGATATGCAAGACCATTCATGCCTCTCCCTCTCATACAC
>JAYKXP010000333.1:0-25281 GCA_037176845.1 Paramarasmius palmivorus | reverse complement strand
CATGGTAAGTTATGAGGTCTCAGCTTTCTTTTGCGGAAACACTGATTTGGTCATTCCAGTTTTGTTACTAGGCTATCCAAGCGACAATATATGACTGTACAATCAATCACCTTTCAACGCATGGCACGCTACTTTAGCCCTTGTTCACACATCCCAATTCACATCTTAGCGGGCTTTCGGGTATCGACCAACAGAGAAACGTCGGTACCTCTACCGAGTCGGAGGAATGTGGATGTATTGCAGGCTGTGTGGCTCGTCCCATTACCAACTCAACGATTTTGGCCTCGAAAATTTTGCGTGCTGGAAACTGGGATACATCTCGAATGCTGTTTCCGAGATAGGTTGAGTTGCTCAGGCGTGTATCAGCGTTATCGCTATGATCTCCGGGGAATACATTCCAAGGGGCGGTATTTTGTAATCACCACAGTCGCATAAAAGCCCCATAACTACACACCAAATAGTTCGTCTACTTTTTTCCCTGGAAGACTTGTAGCTGAAACGTCCGAGATGTCCGCTCCTGTATATGGCTCTCCTATTGACCTAGGAAATACATTTGGAGCTTTTCTAGTAGCAGTCATTATCTCATCCAGGTACGTATTGAGCTGCCACTAATCATGATCCACCGTAGTGATCATACTCAACAGTCTATACGGTATTACATGCCTTCAAGCGTGGTCTTATTTCCGTAACTCCCCAGGTCGGGCTTTAATCCGAATTGCAGTATGTACCACCGCATCACTTGTCCTCTCGGCCGGCGCAACATACTTACTAACAACCTCTTTGAATTATATCAGGTTTTATCGCTCATGTTCGCCCCTTTATTCGTTGAAATAATACGCGCTGACACCTACTTACAGCTTACTCGGAACACTGCACGAGATATTCAGTATTCACGCAATATACCATTATCTGGTTGTGAATTACGACAACCCGACTGCTCTGGTAAGATTCAACTGGTTAGTTGAGTACCGCTTTGATTGTCTGCACTTTCCTAACAATGTTGGCTTTGCAGGAGTGCCATCGTATGTTCATAGCGATTCATCTCTTCGTATTGAGATTAAAGAGACAAACTGTAGGCGATAATCCCGGTCACAGTAGGTAGCTCTCCCTGAGCCCTCTGAATAATTGTGACGGTGACGTGATAACTAATAGGCTACCATCGCACTCATCGTACATTCGTTCTATGTTGTACGAATTTATCAACGTATGGGTCAAGCTATCATCATCCACGAGCCGGCAGTTCGATGGCTAACATCTTGCAGTCAGTTTGAAAAAGGACCTCGTAACACCGGCTATAGTGGTCTGTTGCTACCTTTCATTTGTTACTGGACATTATCTTATTGACTTTTAGTGTGTTGTCAAGATTGCCGAAATCAGTATGTGATAGTCCCGAATCCTGATCCTATTTCGGAAAATGTAACTAACAATGCGTATTTCAACTTCAATAAACAACAGCACTAATCACAAGTAGGTCCTCTCAAACCATTTCACTCTCCAGGAAACTGATCTTATCTGCTCAATAGTTGATGCAATTAACTTGTACGTATCAGCCCAATGCAGTCATCTCAACGTTTCTCATCGCAGTCCAGGGCGCAACTACAAGCTTTTGAAGACCTCAAAGAGGATCGAAGGATGATAGTAAGTCACTAAAGTATGATATTGTGTCCCTTGAATGCTCCGCTAACACAAAATACCCAGAGAATGTCAATCGCCAAATTCGCTCTGGTAGTCGCCAACGACCTAATATGCACCGTGGCGATATCATACTATCTACATATCCTCCGTTCTGGTTTCAAAAGGTACCAGTGCATTCTCCCTCTCCTCGGACTCGAAGGCGTGGCCTTATTCTCCTCTCACTGTCAGTACGGATAGCCTCATCAACAAGCTCATCATTTATACAGTTAACAATGGTGCATTGACAAGGCAGGTCTTAACTCTTCTCCGTTACTCGAAATCGGAATCTAACACGCATACTGGCACTTAGTGTTGCTAGCATTGTAATAATGATATTCGTTCGTTTCTTGCCTTCAAATATATTTTGGTGGTCCTAACTCTGCTCCTAGCTCAGTATTCAGCCCGATAACCTTATCTATTCCTCGATCTACATCGTCCTTGGAAACTGTACGTACATCCATTCACCCTCTAGAGCTAATCCACAGACCATAACTCATACTCTTGGCAGTATACTCCAGCTCGCTGTTATCAACGTTAGTCCATCAATTATCTACTCCCGAGTCCCGGGCCATTTGACTGAGTGATTACAACAGACTCAACTCGGGAAAATCGGCTGCACCGACGCATATAACTATCAACACTATAGAGTTTGGGGTTGGGACTGTCTCGTTGGAGACGGTTGGTGTAAAGGTGTGTTAGCTCTGCGAGCTGTTTTATTTCATGTTCTCTGAAGTTGTCTTGTACAAGACTGTCCATAGTAACATACAAGAGCGGCGAGACGTGAGTCATTAGAGGACTCGGGAAGGGGATCAAATCGCGCGGTAATGAATGCATTTTACTTAAGCCATCGAGTTTCCTCACTGTAGGTAGGACCTGGTCTGCCGGCGAATATCAGAAATTTGCTGGATTTATCGTAGAGGCCGGACCGACTGCCATCTCGGTTTTGCATACAATCCAACATCAAACTTTTGACTTTCAGTGATCAAAAGCGTGACCGCACCCGCAAACCGGACCCCATTTAACAAATCTGAGGGTTCCCGGTTGAAGCATTGGTATTATGAGCACTGTGCACCATCTCTGTGACGCGTCTGCGTCAACTTCACCACACACGGCTGTGTACGACCTGTGTATATTCGAACAACCGGAGAGAGCTACGAGCTAAGCCGACGCGGGCGATATGGTGCTGTACCTACCATAGCAACATTGTAATGGCTATCAGTCCTAGTAGGCGACTGAGGTGGCGAGCCGTATGAGCTCGGGAAGGACCTTTGGTATGGGTGTGGCGAATGTCCGCGTGCTGGGGTATTTCGATTGATTCGGACGGCCTGTGACCTGTGACTTTGCCCTCCGAATTTCGAGGTTCGTATAGGGCGCTGGCGGTCGGGCGGACGCAGACCGCCAAAAGTTTTCGATTTGGCGCCTGTATGGGGATACAACACCACCTATAGATGTAGCGTTAAACCCACCCTCTCGATGGGTAGTTAGGGGAGGATGGTTCTGGAAGCGTCCCTAATTTCGTGCATGTACAGCTTCCTTGTACTCCCTGGATCTGAAGCTCAGAAACGATGTAATGTGTCGTTGCTATTGCCCGCCAGTGTGATATCCGCGATCATCTTCTGTCAATGAGCTGTTGAGTGTTCTCCCCCATTAACGCCGTTGTTATTTGGGTACGGCATATACCATATTGCCGTGTAGATCGGGACTTTGGACCCAAGAGGTATCTAGCTCGCTTTGCTTGCCGGGATTCATTCAGCTTTCCCTTATTTCTGTCGCCAGTTGACTATCTCAGGCTTCCCGAGTCGGAATCTCTGGAACGGGGGTTTTGCGAATCCTTGGCGTAAAATGGCCATGCTCTGTGGCCAGTGCTGTGAGTTATATGGAATGCCACGGAAGGTATTTGGAGATCAAGATAGGAAACGCGGTGTAGAAGGTGATGCCGCATATACTCCATTCATACCCCAACGACAGATCATTAGATCGTGATGGTTCGGCTGGACGTCACATAAATGGTCGTCTTTGTGGTTGAGCTGGTCTAATCTCACCCTCTTTGAATTTCCAGGTCATTAATAGCGATATTCGCCATGCCCTCTGAGCCTCTCCAGCACGGATCCTTGGATCTTTCCATGGGTGCATTTTTGATAGGAATCATCATCGCATCCTGGTGCGTACCATGTTTACTACATCTTGCTTCTTTCCTAACAATTCATTCCATAGTCTATATGGCGTTACATGTCTTCAAACATGGTCCTACTTTCGGACATACAATGATCGTCTTGGCTTACGGATTGTTGTGAGTCGTACCTCTTTCCGATTTCCGAGTGATTGCAGCAGTGCCAACTATAAACAGGTTCTTGCCCTAATGTTAGTCCTTGTTAATCCTTTCTTTCGCCATATATGCTCACACATTCATAGTGTACTTGGAACGGCGCACGAAATAATGTGCATTCATACAATATATCATTACCTGATCATCAACTTTTCAAATCTATCAGCTTTGACGGGGCTTGTGTGGTCAGTTCGATGTTTGGTCTCATAGAGGCACATCCCTAACAATACAGATGTACTATATAGGAGCACCGTGGTAAGTAGACTCGGATGATATGAGTCCAGTTCCATATTCATAAAACATGGACAGGTGATGATACCACTGACGGTGCGAAAAAAAAAACAACTTCAATCTGACTCAAGCGTAAGGTTGAATTTCTAGATAGCCAATCACAATAGTCTACAAGCGTCGCTAATTTACCGCAGTCAGTCAGAACAGGGATTGGGTTACCCCAGCCATAGTGGTTTGTGGTCATCGTTTGCTGTGATTGAGTCATTAATGACAATATATGAATCGTCGTAAGGGGGTTTTGAAGACGGCTGAACTTGGTGCGCGATCTTTTTTGAAGGTAGCCATTTACATTGTATCAACTTTATGCTCTTTTCAAGGAGTGGTCGCAGGTGATACTCTTCACTTTATAAAAATGACGCAATCTCTGACTATCTATGTTGGCAGCAATCATACCCAAAATGTGAGTATTCCTAGAACATTCCTCAGTATATCTGGAGACACTGTCGGACAAGTCACGGAAAGGAGTCCACTTTGGGCATTGCCACGGGCGGAGAAATACGCGTAAATAGGATTTCTTCTCTATCCACTCTATAATTGCCCATAATATTCAAAGGATTTGGTCCAGCCCAGCTTTTCGCTTCTTGTCGCTTGTGATGTGGTGTGCACTGTTGCGCTATCGTATTACCTTCATAAAAGTCGCTCTGGTCTCAAGCGGTGAGCTGTGGTTCTGAGTCTAACTGTCAAAAGAATGCAATGCTCAAGTCTCTTTTCAGCACCGACAATCTCATTAACAAGCTCATTATCTATACAATCAATAACGGAGCATTGACCAGGGGGGTAGACATGCCTACAACCGTTCACGCTAATCACAACTGCCCACAGTTCCGTCGCAATCACTTTCATGTTCCTTGTGTGTTGCCCCATAATGCGAAGAAATACGATATAACTGAAGCATTGCTTTCTTTGCAAGTTCCGATTCCAGCCTCACAATCTCTTATATGCTTCGGCGTATATAAACCTTGGCTGCCGTACGTGAATATTTACCTCCCATGGCTAAAGCTCAGACGCTATATATACAACAGTGTATTCTAGCTCACTCCTATCGACGTTTGTCATCTTTCGGCTGTAATTCTTATCACACAGCTAACTAATGACTTTTACAATAGATTAAACTCGCGAAAGTCACTCTCGGACGCGACACATATCACTATCGATACCCTGGAGTTTGGAACATTTAGAGCCACCGAGACGACTGGATTCACAGCAGCATCGACCAGCGTTCCCGCAGATGCTGCGGTGCAGGTCATTGGTATCAAGGTATATGCTAAATCGCACGCGCTATCTAACGCTGCACGCATTGAGCTAATCACGAAATTGTCCCAGAATCCAGCACGAGTTCAAGGCGAGATCATGCAGGAGCATAGTTCTGGTGAAGGTGGATATGGTGTGTACAGATTGCTCGTTTCGCGTCTTAAAACTTAAAATTAATCTCCGAAGAACGCGGCCTGGAATAGCAGTTTTATCTTGAACGTTCCATCATCGATGGGACCTCTATTACGCCCCGGTTCGTTTTTGATCAGTCCTTGCTGTAATAAAGAAGTTAGCGCTACACAATAGGAGATACCTCGGAGTACGATGTCAATTATTATGATCGTAGTTGGGCGCATCATGATTTTGCGAGGGTGCGAGGACTTTCGACAGACATATCAAAAGATGATCAGCTAGGTAGAACAGCACTTGGTATATCAGGACGCTAGAGCCACTCCACCACCCATGGAATAGCCCTGCGGGTATCAAGCTCCGAGGTATATCACTGCCATTTCTAGTACCGGTGTTGGCAGTAAAGGCCGAGTAGGCGATGTCAGTGGAAGTGCACACTGCGGGGTTGGTGAGATTTCTGTTTCCGCTTCCAGTCCTCAATCAAGACATTAAAGCAATATCGAAGATGAATCTGGCATTCGGGCGGTCTAACAAGGCTCTTGTATAAGCGGTTAAGAATGAAGCGCCAATGGCAATTCCGGCCTCATGCCGGAGTATGCCGAGGTTAATGCTATCACTAGTCTAGGCGTATTTTTAATGAAGACGTCAACCTTTTAGTTGCTGACCAAATTGTACATGATGATCATCCTTGAAGAGGCGGGAAGCCGGACTCTGAGCCCAGATGGTTTTTGGCGATTGTCGTACCCAATTTCCGAGTCGATGTCCTTAATGTGACGGAAAACCTCGGAACTTGCAATAACGCACCATGGATAATATCATTTTTGAACAGCATCCACTCCTTGATAGTGATCACCGGCGCTTAGCATGAAGGAACGCGGGGTGGCTGGAAACGTTGATACTAGTATGGCTCGCAAGTCGGGAACTGACACTGTGAATCTGGAGATCACAACTACAAACTTTGAGGTTAGCAGTCAATCGTAACCTTGAACGAATATGTTTGTATTGATATTGAGCTAAACGGAGACCGAGATGGGGCAGTTCCGAGCGATCTGACCAGTGCGATGCCAAATACCCAGCTGGTGGTGTGATACTGCTAGCTAATTGCGTACACGGAATGTAAACTACACGGCCAAAGCCCATGCTAAACACTGTTAAACATGCAAGAAAGGTCCCCCTGCTACAGCGAGCACGATCCCAGCGATGAACGGTCTGAAGGACTTTGAATTATGTCAGTCACACCACCATCAATGTATCCAACGCACCAGCACAGGATCCGGACACGGCTACCAGTACACATGACACAATGTTGTAGCGAGGACTAGCCGATGGAAGAGAAGGAAACTAATACAGACGTGTCAGGTATAAAAGACAAAGATTCTACACATGCGGTGGACAAGGTACAAAATTGCTCTTTTCGTAAGAGCCAAGACTCCTCTCATCCATGAGCCTTTGATGGTAGTAGCTTGGGGGGATATGTCGATTAACCCACTGGATATCAAGCTTGAATAAATCACCGTCTACAGCTGATTTATGCAGCCATTTCCAGCAGTCTGGGCATCAGATATGATATATAAATCACACCGTCAAAGGGAAAGATAAGGAAGATAGCGGCTCACCAACGAAATTCCTCAGCGGCGAGAAATCGTGGATCGTAACAGCGCAAATTATCGTCTTTGGGCACGGTACGAGGATGGATCTATCAAAAGATAATCAACTAGGTATATTAGCAATGCGGAACGCATAGCACTCTCAAAATAACTCTGCGGGCATCGAGTTTCTAAGGTAGAAAATGCAAGCACGGTACGGGAAATTAGTTGTCGTATATGGCGAAGTAACAAGGCGGTGTTCACCAGCAGCTCTAGTCACAGGATATACAGGACCGCCCCGTCGCACTCGTAGTAGCATGGCGCAGGTGTCGACCATCCATCGTTCTCAGAGCTCGAAAGTGAAACTCGGTCTTCACGGTATCCTGCCTAGCGAAATGTCAATGCCAAATCGAGACCATAAACACACACCGGAAAAGGTCTCAATCCCGAGACTCCAATGCCGTCGTCCAGTACCCAGTTTCTATGAGTTCATAAATTAAGGACCAAGACTCTACGAGCAGAGGATTTGAGAAACAGTCAAAAGGTGAAGAAGCGAGAAGTGCAGCCACATTTTCAAGTTGCACGTGGGAATTTCAAGTTTAGGGTAGGTCAATTCTATACCATGACGTTCACAAGTAGCCGCCATTGTTTCTCTCCTACCCGGATGATGAAAGCATAATGGACAAAGTACCTTTCAAGTTTCCAAGCTGCTGAGCAACTCCAGGACCCCAAATCAGATGTATGGTTTCACTTAGTTACTGATGTTGATTCTCATTTTCACGCAATGATCGAATCACCACCTCTAGTTAGGTACTTAGGTCCGATGCGGTCAATCACTTCATACACCACACCTTCCAACGGAAACTACAACGCGGGAATCTGTTTTTGGTCGCTCTAATCCTCGGCATACCGGTGTCTGTCGATGATAGTCTCAGCGTGCCGTAGTTGCCAACAGGATAGACTTGTCAACAATGCATTGACGAAGAAGATACGAGTAAACGGGCCCTCTTCTTCAATCATTCTTTAATTGCACATTATATCAAAGGAGTCAGTGCAAGGCGGTGGTTCGCTTTTTATTGCTTGCGTGGTCTGCACGGTAAATAGCTCTTCACAGAAGCTGCACGGGTATACCGAGTCGTCGGTAAGCTCTGGTTCTTCTTCGGACTACCCATTATTAATCATCTACTCTATTCTCAGTACAGATGACTTTCGTTCTTTGGGTGAGGCGTATTTGAACCTCTTATGCTCACTTTGTTGTCTTTGCCAATCCCACAGCTTTCTTTCAGGTCTGTCAGCGGCTGGCTATTTCAAGTTCAAGTTTCCTGTGCTGGGTTCTCTGGAACCGTATTTTACGCTACTTTCGCGAGCGGCGAGTCCTTCGGGGTGGAACTGCCCTGGTGCTGTGAGGTGCTATGTAATGCCGCGATGAGTATTATGAGATCCATTGCTGACGGGATAGCCTTTTCGGTACTATCACGGTGAGTTAACGGGTTTCAACGTCCATTGATCCTCTTCCTGATTTGCCTGATCCTGAAGGGGATGCTAATTCGATACATGTTAAGGTACACTTCTCTCAAATCCCCCTGGAGTGTAGATGGAAACCCTAATATAACGCCATGATTGCTTTGAAACACCATAGATCATCTCACGGTCCTTCCATGGGGTATAACAGTAGATATCTGCTCAAGCTAGTGTTTCAACAGTGTTTGTTTACTATTTCTTCCTCCAGCAATAGCCCAATGACATCCGCCGAAGAAATTGCTTCGACATTTCTGACAGCTGAATCAGTTCTTTCTAATGTCAACGGTACTTTGTCGGTAAGTGCGGCCCCTCGCTCTTTCTGCATGCATTCTCGTCCTCACACCAAGTTTAGGCCATGTTCGTCGTTTATGGTAAGCTACGTTTATCCTATACTAGTCTCTACCACTGATCATTCTGCTTGGACAGGCTTCTACATCCTACTCTTCGGTATAAGTGTCAAGATTCTCTGCAAGCGGCACAAAGAACGTCCTCAGAGAATGGTTTACCTCGGTTGGACAGTGACTCTCTTCATTCTGGTTACCATTACGAATGCTTTTGAGGGCTGGTGGATGATCCAGCAACAACGGATATATTTCGAGGCTGTCCGCACAAAGGCGTATGACGAACTACTCCGGTACCTGCATGGAAGTACACCGAAGACGGTTGCTTTGTGAGCATCCTATTGCAGATCTAGGATAGTGTCTAATACTTTATTTCCTGGTTAGCACGTTTGTGAATATTGGGTCAAATATGATAAAGTCAGTACGGTCATACTCAGAGTCCCCGGACCGGCTGTGTGTCACGATAATACTAATTGTGAACTGTACTTTTCTAGCATTGTCGCAGATACCATGCTTGTAAGCTGTTCACTTCCACTCGGCACCCTGATCAACTACATTATAGTAGCGTTAGATTCATTGATGCTGGATCATCTGGGGCTCAAGAAAGCGTGTAGCCTTTCCCCTGATATTTATATCACTCAGCACAAATAGTGAGCGTTCTTCTATCATTCATGAAAAGAAATTTAATGATTGTTGATAGTATTAGGGCTCGTCAGTTACATCATGTTGAGTATTGGAATAAGTGATATGACCCATGACTCGAATATAGCCTTGGTCCATAACGCCAACACTTTGAGGCTTGGCTACTCTATTGCCAGTGTTATTGTCAACTCTATTATTACGTTGATGACAGGCAAGTGGCTTTGATTCATCACATAGTTTTCCGAGCTGATGACCAAGTAGCTGGGGGAATATGGTGGATCAGCCGACAGGCACATAAGGAGATGGGCCGACCCATTGGCCGGAAATATAAGACCATTGTCGCTATTATGTGAGTCGAAGAACCATACGACCGATACGTTGCAGTTTAATCAGGACCGTCTATCTAGCCTTGAATCCGGTGTATTGTATCCCCTTGCAGTCATCGTACAAGTTGTCATTGGGTACACCATCGATCCCGATGCATCTGGTGCCGTTCCAGTAGATCTTAGTCCCGTGGGTTGGCAAGCTGCGGTAGGTCCCCACGCTTTTAAGTCATATCGCGTGGATAAGACCCTCATCCGCGTTTAGGGGATCGCACCCACACTTATTATCGTCCGTGCTGCAATGGGAGAGTCTATAGACAGTGTGTACCAACAGGTCTCGACGCTGCAGTTTCGGTCAACTTCAAGTGGTCAGGATACACAAAGGTCTCAGTTGTATTCCATCGATTTCAGGGATGACTCGGAGTTGGATGGCAGTGGATCGGAAATACCTTCTTCTCGGCAGGCGCAAATTAATGCTGTGGAGGCGGAGAAAATAGTTTGATTTCTCGAAGAAATACTTGCGGTATAAAAACGGGAATGCTACTAGATGTATTGTTATATCGACAATGGCGATTCCATAGTTATCTATTGATGAACTTCAAGCTTCCATTTGAGGTAGGTGTAACCCCCCGGGCCAAATCAATCATTACACTAGAGCTTGGAAAGAGTGATTCCCCTGGAAGATTATATCACAGGGAATGGAACCCTGGGCTATCCCGCTCTTATATATAGTTGTATGACCTTGCTTGTCGAATGAGCCATAACGGAGATTGGAATCTTGACTTCTCATTGGACCTATGGTGGAATGGAACATGAAAGTTTTTCATTCGTACTCTAGATGCTAAAGGAAGTGTTCATAGGCATAAGTAAAAACGTGGCGCGTAAAGAAATCGTATGCAGAGAAGAAGTGTCAGAGTCAGTAAAGTAAAGATCGGTCGGTACACTGGAAAGTTATTTTCATCTCTTCTCGTTCTAATCCCTCTCTCCTGTACCACTCCCTTCCCCTGCTTCTCCGCCTCCACCACCCTTAATATCGGGCCACGACATTTTTGAGTAACGGTACTTGAGTAACGTTACTTGACTAAATTTGAGTAACATTGAGTAACGGTTGAGTAACGTCCGGCAACAACTGTAAATTCACCAACCTGTTTCCGAAGACTTAAAATGCCTGAAAGCACTCTTCAGGGTGTCTTTCATCCTTGTCGTTGGCGTTGACAGCTTGGTATGCCTGGTGATCGTCAGTGGCAGTAGTCGGAAAAATCCGAAGTTGCCATCAATGTATTGCCACGCCATTGCCCTCATTGGCTTGCCTCATTCCTTGATAACCACATTGCACCCGCGACGGAAGAGCTTGTAGACATCCAGGGTGTAATGGGAATCATTTGATGAAAGTCCCTCCCTCACCCAATGTCGATCACAAGTCTTGCTCGAAAACAATCTGCTCAATGCGTCAACGGAGGCAGGAAAGGTAGGTTATTGTCAATGAGGTCTGGACGTTGGAATCTATTAAAAAATCAAATTCTCATGTAGCTACTACTATACAGCAACTTCGATACTGAGGGATTAGCCTGAGCGGGAACACGAGGAAGAGCTCACGGTATGTTGCATTGTGCTGATTACAGATATTCTCACTCAAACGTAACTAGACTGCACCACAACGGACCTAAAATGGAAGGGAAAAAGACGCATTAAAGAGGAGAATATTCACCCAAACCGCCTCGACCTGTAGCCTGTCCTACAACAAGACACCATCAATACGGGATAAGTAACCTAGACCATTGTTTCAATTCATGTATCAGCACTTGAGCAATACTTGAGTAACACTAAAGTAATGCTCAAGTAGCCTTATATAACAGCTAAGTAACGTTGCATAGTTTTGAGTAACATTTAAGTAACACCTGAGTAACACCTGAGTAACACTTAAGTAACGTTCAGCGGATTTGAGTAATGGTCGAGTAACGTGTAAGTAACATATATCAAATTCAAGCATCACTCGAGTAACACGTAAGTAACTTCGAACAGACTTAAATCACAGTCGAGTACCATTCATGACTTCCAAGTCAAAGGCTTTGAGTCATCTTGATCACGGAAACCGTGTTGGTCACACTCCATGTCCTTAAGGCTGAAACAGTCGTCTCAAGTAAGAGTATTCTTATACACGGTCTATTGGTATTACAGACCGGGGATGCATTTGAATGAGTGGCAAGTGTCCACATAGGGAAGTTGTAGCGCTGAACAAGCGCCTCTGGATCAGTTGGGCAACCCTGGTGTCAGATATTTTGTATCAGAGCCTTTTGGGGGGGCATACCACTATAACAGACATCCAATTGTCTTAGTAAATCATGCTTGAACCGCTAGATGCTATTTGAGGGAAGTTCACAATCCAAATCGGGCGTGGAAAAGTTATTTGATTTGGCGTCAGAGCGTCGAGACACAGAGTGAGGACTGTTTTCAAACTATTGTAGATGTGGTATTAGATGTCCACTACATGATAGAGTAAAAGGAGAATTCTTAGAATGTAAAATACGGTATTGAGATACACAAAGTGGCATTCAAGTAACAGTTGAGTAACGGTTGAGTAACGCCGAGTCTCTTGAGTAACGTTACTCAACCGTTACTCAAAAATGTGTAGGCCCCTTAATATCCCTATTTCCCCTACTCGGCATATTCGACGAAATCGACTCATAAGTATGCGGAATCTCATTCCTTGCAGGCCCCGCATCCCGATGCCCCAATAGTCCTTCGGCCAGATACGCAGGGTGTAGTTCCCCAGACTCCCCATCTGGATTCGCCACCGCAAGCCTCTGTTGATGTCTGTGCGAAGCCGATCCAGATGGTTGGGAGTAGTTTGACTGAGATTGGGTGTCCAATGGTGTCGAGGTAGATAGCCTCCTCCCATTGCCGTTTGCGTTGGGGTAATACGTATAAGACGAAGGACCATACGGAGCTGGCTGGTTCAGATGATGATGGTGTCAATCATGGTAGACGACTGAGGTGGCGGTGGTATGGTGGATGTTTGTGTACAGGGAAGAAAGGGTACGGGGAGCGATAGACGTGGCGTTGAGTCGGCCGCCCATCCCATCGTCTTCGGTATCGTCGATGAGGATTTAGGGAAGGACTGGGGCTCATGATGTGTCTCTCCTACCTATTGCGTGTTGTTAGTATTAGTCAAAGCGAAGGTGAAGAGAAACACGCACTCAGAACGCCCTCACCCCCGGTCTTTGACTCATGCCTCCACCTAAACCTCCACCAGACGAAACAGCCCTATCAAAATAAAAGATTCCATCAAGTGCCTCTATAGCTTTCCTTGGCTTCCACTTCTTATACCCCTACACAGCTAACCCAACGAGAACCAGCGACACTGCCTGCGACGCGTGATCCGATGTTTTCGGGCCTTGGATGAAGCAGGGAAGACGACGACGCCTCGTGGGGGGAGAGTCGTCGGATATTGTTTGGGCTTGTCCGTCTGGGACGGTAATACAGTCGGTGGGGTGTATTAGTGGCAACAAACAAAAAGGTCATTGGGCATGTCCAGTGACAGGGATAACGATGTCGACATGCGATATGGGGATGTGTTTCTACCGAAAGCTCAGTCTATACAAGGAACAGTCAGCACTCCAGTAAAGGAAGAAAAAAGACGTTAGCCGCAAACGTACCATAGACCTTGACTTCAATCTCGTGTACATCTCCGACACTCCGATCAATAGCCCAGAAACCGTGCCTCTATCCTGGTACGCCAAAGACTGCGTCTGTGAGAAAAAGTAGAAGATGGTTTTGATGATTGAGACTTCATTTATTGAACTTGAGTTCCCATCGCATGATAGTTGACGGAGGAAGGAGCCAAGAAAAGCGCTCGATTTGACCCTAACCCCAACTTGCTGTGTTTGGCTACAACAAACAAACTTGTGCTTCATCTTCACCAACGACCACTTCGATGGACATTGACTTTACGCGAATGCTTATACCTCGAAGGACTTACGATCCGAAATATACAATACAAAGGCTCACTTCTGGAGAATTTCAGCACGGATGGTCGGTTGGAAATTTTCTGAGACCATGGTGAAGCAAGGGGGCTCGCCGAATTCAAACCCTGACCTAGGGTTAGGTAGGTAGGGTCCTCGTCGACCGGTAAAAAAAATTTTTGACCACCTAATATAGTACCCTTCGGAGGAAGTTCTGGGCCTTGTGATGTATAAATTTGGGTCCAAAAATGAATTTTGAGTACAATGCGCTCGATTCTGGATACTTTGGGCATGTTTGGCAGCTGCCTTAGATTATTTTTCTTCCAACTGCCTCAACTTCAGTCGCGTCGCATTGATAAATCAATCGATTTCATTGGGCATGGTATGATCTCAACAAGATTGGTGTATATAGCGTGCTCACTTCCATTTAGTGAGGAGATAACACAGGGCACAACTATTGACTCACACACTTGGATGATCATCGTGGTCTTGACGGCACCACATCGACTCGGAGATGTTGGAGGTCGAACACGGTGACCGCAAGTTTGGCTCAATGCTTATGCATCATGGACCTTATGGTTTCAAATAACTGACCATTGATTTTTGTAGTATCATCGGGCTTGCATAGGTCTGTTTTATAAGCCTCAGCATACCTGGACCTGTGGTGCGTGTTCTGGCTCTTGGAAGTAGTGTGGAAATGCAAGCAGGCAGTGGCAGAAAACATATCTCACGTGAATAATTACTATATATGGGTCGTGCGAATAATTACATAAGTAGGTAGGGTCTATCGGAGGTCGTTCACAGAGAAAATCGACCTAAGGTGTGTTTTTTTATTTGGTGGGCCCCCTTGTGGTGAAGTATCCGGTGATTCGTAACGCTTTGTCTGACTTTGCTATTTCACACCCTGGCACTTAAGAATCATCAAGATAGTACTCAATTACTACAAAATTAACAATATTCCTGTCGGTTCCGTCAAATGCCCCAGGAATTGGTGCGCCTTAGGCCTTCCCATCACTACATCGCCCACGCCAACCCACGACGACGGCTCATCTCAAGCCGGTCTCAGCCAAAGCTCTACCTCTCAGCTTTCTTCTCTCGACTCCCCGTCTTTTCCCTGCCGCAACAAGACCTACAGCTGCCTCCAGACCCACAGCTACCTCGCAACACCACCCATGAAGATCTCCGTACACTCACATCAACAAACCACTCCACTTCAGCATTCGTACGCCTTCCTCCCCCTATGAGGGGCTTCTACCTCTTCTTCTCCGAACCCTACACTATAACTCCCGTCTCCTCCGGCACAGCACCAGATACGCACTGACGATTTCAACCTCAAATCTGTGGTCCCGATAGGCAAGGCCAAGCTCTTCCGGCTATGGAGATCGCTTCGAGGACAAGCCATTCACTGTTCTGCATGAAACATCTCGAGTGATCGGTCAGTTTCTCTCGGCCCATTTGCCACATCATGATCTCACTATTGGTATCAAACTATAGCTTCGGTGTCATCGGTGTGAAGAAGACCGAAGGCACCTTCGGCATACAAGGTGACATTATCGATTACGAGCCTAGGCCTTTCACAGCAGCTTTCTGGGCTGCAAATGTGCAGCGATGCAAATCATGATCGTAGTGCATTTCCTCTTCAGCTTCTAGTTCTCAGTCGGAAACGCTGCTGCAGGTTGAGGCTCTGGAATCTCTTAGCCAGAACACCACGCCTTTTGCAAGTGTTTGACACGCTTCAAGTCACCGCACGGCAATAGATGCAAGTCATTAGCACTAGTACTTCTGCTTCCGACACTGCTTGCGAGATTACCTGGCTTCTGATGATCACCCTCGGGTGCGTTATGTGGCTAATCAAATGTTTCAGACCTTGAGAGTTTGATTCCCTAGAAGCGTCGTAGTGCACAATACAAGATGGTCAGGTTCTCATGCCATTCAGTCGAATTTACACACAGTCATCCTTATATGGTTTATTAATCGATATTTTAGGATAGCTTTCAGTGGGATATGTGCTACGCAGTACTTTCATGGTCTGACAGATCTAGCCTTGACATCTATTCGATCGTGAGGAGGCAGGTATTTTTTGCCACTAAGGTTGTTTAAGATTCAGCTGAGCGACTGATCATCGCTACATAACCATGCCCTCTCGTCCTGAATCTCTGGACACTACGCTTGGAGCACTTTTAGTCTCAGTCATCGCATCATCTTGGTACGCAACTCCGATGTCACCTTTCAATAAGCTTACTCATTTGCGCTATAGCTTGTATGGTGTCACTTGCCTTCAAGTTTGGTCTTACTTCCGCAATTACGATGATGGTCGTCTGTTTCGAGTCATGGTGAGTCTCACGTCTTCACCAATCATCACAGATAGCCTAACTCGAGAGCAGGTCATTGCCCTAGCGCGAGTCTTCAAAGACCTTCATTTCCCTCTATTCCCAAAGGACTGATGTTGATATATTTGCAGTATACTTGGAACAATGCACGAGATAATGTGCATTCATACAATTTACTTTTACCTGATCACAAACTCTGCAAATCTAGCTGCTATGTCAAAGCTTGCCTGGTCAGTCCTCTTAATGCGTGTGTCTGTCCTGTATCAAATTGCATCCACATGCAGGAGCACCATCGTAAGCAAATTACGTCGCTCTGATTTACCTTCACCATATTAACCCGTTGTGCAGGTGATTATGCCAATAATAGTGAGGGAGAATGATTTCCATTTGAGTCAAAACTAACATCCAGACTTCAGCTGTTCATTGCCGTTATTGTTCAATCGTTTTACATCGTACGGATCTATCAAAGTAAGCATTCATATATTTATAATTTCTGCATATCAATCAGCCATTGATGGTTCGGCAGTGAGCTATAGAAAGGATCGGATAACACCAACATTACTGGTTTGTGGTTCCTTTGTCGTTGAAGATGCACCTTGACGAAGCGGTCTAGTCACTTTTAATTGTTACCGAAATTGGTATGTAATACTGTACTATTACGGTCACTTTATTCCACTACTGATTGCGCCACTCAAGTCTTGTCTGCAGGTATTTTGTCCTGGTATCCCACTACAAATACACTGACACTGACACTGAATAGTTGGCATAGCTAAAATGTGCGTGACTCTTGAGTTCCACTACCAGGCTACCTGCTCAAGTTTTCACCAACCAAAGTTACCAGCTGCAATCCCTTGACCTTATTGCGGAAGATGCAGCAACACGAGTAAATTTAGACTCTTCACAATTAGAATAGTCGCTTACCTGTTGTGCGGATAGCGAGTCATGTATGCCGAGTTCTCGCTTTTTGCGGCCTGTGATGTGTCGTGTGCTTTGGCGTTGTCGTACTATCTTCACAAAGGCCGCAGCGGTATTAAGAGGTAAGCCTATGAGTTTCGATGCAACTCGACGCTGAAGACCTTGACGATTTCGTTGGCAGGACAAACACGCTTATCAATAAACTGATCATATATACGATCAATAACCGTGCACTGATCAGGCAAGTTGCTCTCAAATAGTACTGTGGCTAATCTTACAACTTCTCGTGCCATCGGCAGCGTCACTAGTATCTCTGTCATGATATGTGTGCGTACTTCCGCTATCTATGACAGCTACATTTCACAATTACCGTCCAGCTTAGTCTGGATATTCGTAACTTCGTGTATGCCTCGGTCTTCGTGAACATCACAAACCGTACGTGGGCAGCGACCATTCGAGAACTCACCATCTGAATCATCCGTATGCAGTGTATACCAGTTCGCTGCTGTCAACGTTCGTTGGACTTTTAAACTTGTGATCCTTCGTACTTCTAATTATCGATCCAGCCTCAACTGCGCAAGTCGCTCGACAGCTCCGCAACTATCGCCATCAGCATGGAAAGTGTGGAGCTTGGGGCTTTTCAGGCTGTTGGACGTACTACAATTGCATCGATGAATCCTCCAATGGAATGTTCAGTTATCGATACCAAGGTTCGTCGTTTGCCTTTGGGCCACTCATAGGTTGAAACAAGGCGGTAAATATAACTTTATAAGGGATCTATACATGGTGCGGGGAGATACGACGGGGGCACAAGCTCATCTTCGTTTCCGATCTTCAAGAACAGTAATGACAAGTGAGCCGTGGAACTCGTCACTTATGAAGTTCAAACCGCGTTCTGTCGTGTCTATGACCCCTTGCTTTGTTTTGGTGAGGAGGTTCACAGCATCGGGCATTTACTATTTGCTGATGGTCGTTTTTGGTATGCTGATTAATTTGATAGGTTTGAAGGACATGGCGTATCACTATCGAAGCATTTATAGTGGATGTCATGTAACGAACACAATGTATCTATCACCTAAAATTTGAATGGATCATGTTCTCTGATCCTGAAACTCGTCTTTTTGTGGGTTTGGACTTCTCAAAGGACTGTCGGAAATCCAAACAAGATAATGGGCTACATCTCGATTCCTGACTCAAGTCGTCGACGATTTCGCAAGATGTCGTCGCGGGAAAGTGCCAACCGAGGCCTGGTAAGGTAAGACAAATCGGAAGATGGACCATGTCATTTGGGAGCTTGATCTCCGCGATTACGTGGATGCACATTCGGAGGATCAGTTTCGGCGACAAATTTTTCATTTACTCGCTTTATTTCAGACCACAGGACCGTGACCGTACGATATAGTATTCTCGCGCAGTGTTGTGCTTGGCCTTCCGATACCAGTGAGGTAAACTCATGAACACACAGTGATATGGCAGAAAGGGAGCGCAGCGTTTGTTGACTTCATATACAGAAGCAGTTAATTGATGCACCTAGAATAGCCAAGCGTTTGTCAGAACAGTTCAATGCGGAATGAGAGGTATGAGACGTACCTTAGTAACATAGCTAGCTGACGGAGAGCCTTCGCGGCATGAAGAGAAGCGTAGGATATCTGGGATAGCGTCTGTTGGGCCAGCAAGAAGGCGTGTCGTTTCGACGATTTGCCCCTAGCGTGAAAATAACGCATTGACCTATTATTAGGTATCTGGAATGAGTCTATAATCGATGGATAGAAAGCTGGGGTGATGTTTCAGTACCTAAATGCTGCGCGTTTCAAGGAAACGCTGACATATGCCGACAGGTTGGGCACCAAAATCTTGTTGGTGTATACGGTGTTTTTTGAGGCGTGCAACTCAATCCGAGGCAAGGATGTAAGGTGTAGATGACGTCTAGCATGTGTTAGAACATCCAACTTTCCAAGGAATCGAGGAAAAGCGCTTACCTTAATGGTATCCCAGACAGGTATCACATAGAGAAATAGCCTGAGATAGACTGAGCAGGCCATTTCCCGACATCACAGCATGGTTGATAAGACCTATAAAGCACTCAGCATCCGCTAAACCCTCCGAAAAACGAAGTCGACATACCTTCTTCCCAAAGGTCGAATCACGGAGCAACCGGCAATGACCATCACAGATAGAGAGTCCGTGAAAGTGTAGGAGCATAGTCCTTTATCCGTTAGGCTGCTTTTGAGGTCTGTCCGCTGAGTGTAGCCACTTGGGAAGGTATTCAACTCGAGGGTAGGTTGGGGGTAGGGGCGGCGGGAATGATATGTGCGGGGTGACCTCGGGGGTGTTGAGGACCAGGGGTGGTGTATCTAGAGAGGTATTGGAATGTGTTTAGGGGAAGAAAAACGATAGTAGAAGAGGAATACCTTTCAGGTTTTCATAGCGGAGGTGGATTGTAACATGTAGCTGTGAGAGGGGGCGGAAGGGTCAGAAAGCAAAGGACGTGAGGGAAATATGACTTTACTAGTGCGGCTGACGGTATGAAGCCTCTAGGTTGGCTTTGCCGGTGATTGTGGGTCGAGGGTTTGGTGCCATGGAACATGGAATGTTTGCTTCGGAAAGTGGTTGCCACGGCATTTGCTTCGCACAAGAGATGTTACTGAGCCGTATCGAGAGGGTCTCCATGAGTGTTTTCCCCTCAAGGTAGTGGGAGGGAAGTAAAAGATCGGCCTAGGGTCGTGTGCTGGACAGATTACAAGTGTTGCGGCGACTATGTCATAGAGGTGAATTCCTTGTAGGGGGGAAGCTAAGGAGCTGGGTTAAGAAGATGTGTTGAGACTGTATAAGGGATGCTGAACACGCACCTTGGGTCTCATCACGAAACACCCCATCGTTCAGTTTCCAGTACCCCAGCCAACGTAGCGCTAACACTTCTGCACCCGACACTGATGCTCGTGAATGGGCCAAAAAGGGGCTAGCCTCCGGATGAGCATGTCGAAATTTTGCAGGGAATCAAAACCTTGTCATAGACACTTAGTAGTAGTCGAGTCGTCTACGAGCCGAGCTAAAGAGCAAATCTGCGGGATGTTAGATTTGTGATTATTCAATGTACGGGTTAGATGGAGTGTTGGGTTACTTACAGACTGGGAATTTGCAAAGAGACAAGCAAGAAATAGGGCAACCTTATCGTTGAAAAGGAAAGCTACGCGGCTTGGCGATAAAAATTCTCAGGTCAAGTGAGCGGAGTTTTGTCGGCGTAAATGCTAACCCTAACCCGTGTAGCTATATTTGGTGCCGACAAACAAACTGAAGCCTTCGTCAACGACGAGCTCATTCGGATTTGATGCTTTGCAAGAGCATACCTGCACAAGGAGATATCATCAAACTGGCAAGCAACAAACAAGACACGGTAGACCTACTCAAAGGATATGTATGGTTGGTTCATCTTGGGTTCATCTTATCACAGGCTCACAGTCAGTAGTACAGGGACTCTACTATTTGAATGCGTCACTCATCCATGTCTTGTATGCAGCAAGCCACCAGTGTATCTCTGATGCCGTAGCTGAAACCCTCGTCCGATCCAACCTTATTCAATCCAACCACAGTCATACTGTTCCATCGGATTCACGACGACAGGGAGTCTCTGCAGGGTCGACTGAACACTCCTAATCCAAGGCAACACACACACGTGTCTACATCCTCACCGTCGTCACAACATCTCGACCACTCTCATATGTCGTTCCATGCGCTCAACACCTGTGACCTGTCCCTTCTATCGAAAACGTTATTCATCCGAACTACTATCTGAACTTTCAGCAACTCGCACAGCTACCATCCTCAATATCTGACCGCATAGTCCTCTCAAAACGGTTCTCCATCGCCGGCCGATGGCCAAGCGGCATGCTCTGCCATGTACTCTAAACGTCAAGATCAATGGGAATGGATTTAGGGAACAGGGAGCATACGAGCAGGCGAGCAAGGGAGAGAATACAAGTCACAGGAAGGCAATGATTATGGGAGAAAATACAATACTCATCCACACATCACTAAACCCTGATCGCTATCTACTCTTCGACGACGCATAGTCGAACCTTTGCCTACATTACCTCTAGCCAACCCATATTACCACTAAAGAGCGACGCCCCAGTACACGGAAGCTACATTGGATCCTCCATAGCTCAGTTCTATGGCTGAAACTGACACCTAGTGTTATGCGGTCGCTGGTGGCATCTTTGGGGATGAAAGGCCCTGGCTTCTCCCACGACTCAGCCCATATCCCTTTTGCTGCAAGACTCGTACACGATACCGGCTCCGGATGGACGAGGGCAATATGGCACGTCAGCCTTTTTCTGCCACGGAACTCTTCTCGGGAAGGATCGACCTTTCGGCGTATGGTAGTGCGATCATCTGAAACGATTGGTGAGTACTCTTGATCATTTTTGCGTCACTTCTAGCTCACTCGTTGATGAATCATACGCAGTTCCAACGAAATGGACCTAAATCTTACCGTGGCGCTACTCCGTGCAACCGTACCCAACAAGCTTCGCTAAGCTATCGCCGTACGGAGTACCTTTGTAAACACGGAAACGTCGATCGACCAGGTACACGTGCTGACTGTTGCTCCCTCTGGTTCTGTGAGCTTGGGACCTATATGATAGGTCTTTCGTGTAATACTGAAGGTTATGGTTCACACGGTGCGTTACTACATTTACTCGGTAGCGAATCATGAATTTCTGACTTTCTCTTGACATAGCCAATGCTTTGTCTTCGATCCCCAGTGAAGTCCACTCGTTACATCTACCAACTATCAGGAGCGCATTGATCTCTCTCGAATCTTTAGCCTTAGCGAAAGAAACATGTTTTGCCATTCTTCAAGCCACATAATGTCGACAGAAGACCAGATCGCCTGATCCCGGCCACACTCGAACATCGTCCCCTCTGACCCAAAACCACTGAAAGATCTTCGCCAGCACAACCCTCAACTCTGGATAACTGTTTAGCACGCTCGATATTGGTGCACTTAGCCATCAAGCAGGGTCATTTCTCGACTAACCAGAGGAGTTGCAGAGACAGTATTGAGGTCGACACTCGATAGTCGCAGCATCCAGGTCTCTCAATTTACGTGCTGTCGTCTCGTATTGTGTAATGTACTTATTGCCTTTCAGGACCAACCAGTATCGAGCGTCGGCGGATGCCCTGTAACAGAGACGTTATGGTATAATTAAGCTTGCTTGTCAAATCGTTGTTTATGAATAAGGATTCGAATTTCTAGTCGCTCAAATACCACTGAATGATCATTGAGGAACATGCTTCACTTGTTGTATGCTCCCATTCTATGGAATTATCATCTAAGACATTGCTTTCGCTGCGCATACCGAGGTCCGAGTCGCTCATTGCTCAGCATTTTCACAGAACTGCGATGAATCTCCGACTTAACACGCCAGTTACAAATCACGCCGACCAGTCCCTCCATCTCTACCATTGAACGTTGAACCGGCAAAGCGGATAAACCCACTCCCAACCCCTGCGATGCACCGTCAGCGACAGTATACACACAGACTCATAAACACTCCCGACCAAACTACACACCTTCACTCGCCCTCCCCCCGAGACAAAGCGGCAAATAAAAGGGAGTTTTCTCGCGACAACCTCGTGTCCGTGTCATCAGATACCACTGATATTTATGGCGAACATTAGGTGAAACGGCGGAAAGGTTACCAATCCGTGCTACGATCGAATGAACCAGACACCGAAAACTGACTCAGTACTCCCCTACCACACCACCCTCGCTCCGCCCCCACCCCGCACATAAACGGCATATACTCTAACCTCGACCCGCTCCCTACCGTATCAGACATGCGCTCCTGTCACCACGGAGACAGCCATGCCGCCTCGCCTGGTTCCAAGCTGAATCGAACCACGAGGTACCAGTAGGTTTGGGTTCCAGATTTGTATCTACCCAAAATCTCATGCTGCACGCATGCCACCCCCCCCACGCTAACAGAGACCGACAACACCAAACCTGCGACCCCCGTCGTCTGCCCGCGAAGTCCCCATGTCCCCCTAGGCCTGCAACAGCCGCGTCAAGCAAACAAGCCCAAAAGTCCTCGCCCGTTAACCAAACCCTACTATCACATTATAACAACCCGCACACGTGCACCACGAACGATCACCCTCGACCTCCGCCCCAGCAAACCACAGCACCCACCCTCCCGGACCAACTCCCACTTGGCGCAAAGCCAATAACTATGGCCCCGCGCCCCATAACCCCCCCTCCAAGTCTGACCAGCGCACACCCACCTCCTCCCCAGCCGATCGCGACCCCGACCGACCCAAGCAACACCCTCCCAACAACCTCCCTATCGCCACCGGCGCAGCCGTCCACGCCGACACACTCAGCCGTGACCGCCCTGCACACACCGGGCCCGCCAACACATACGCAGCGAAGCGCATCCTAATCACCCACACCGAAGAATAGCCTCCACAAGTGCCTTACCAAATACACCCGTGACGCACCGCTTCCCTTCCTTCTTTCGTGCACCACTTGCCTGGGGATGAACTTTGGGCGAAGCGCCCCCGCGGATCCTCCACACTGCCATCCAACGCGGCCATAGTCCTTACAAAGCGCCCCCCCTCAGCCACCCCCCCACCCGCCCTAGTGCCCGAACCCATGCCAACCCCACCCCAACACCACTCGCGGACCGCCAACGGCCCACCCTTCCATCGACTACACAACTAAGAAAAGCTCCAGAACTCTTGTAGAGCAAACATACAAATATGAACGGCTGCCTTTGCGGCACTACCGTTGGGTACAGCATATCGGGAATGATATAGGTGGGGGTTATTCGGGGGTGATGAGAACAAGCGGTGAAGAAGTATTCGAGGTATGCTTGACTACCATCCCCAGCCGGTTCCACTGACACCCAGATGGACAGGCGCGACACGTAGGTCTATAAGACCAAAGCAGGCAACCTGAGTGTATACCGATATTCGCAGGAGATTTGGCTCAGACAGCGTGCAGGTCCAATCCTACCATAAATGTCAACCACACTCCCCAAGCGTATATTTGCTGCAAGATCACTGGATGGTAGTAGCTATTGGAGCCCATGGACAATTAGCGGGTTAAGCATTAGGTCGGAGAGCACTTTTAGAGCACCGAGCAGGGCATTTTGCGTGAAACATTGATGTATAGTAGGCGTAATTAGAAATGAAAGCTGTAGCATTCCAGGTGAACCAAAGTAGCGGGAGGAAGCATGTAAAACTGCCATGTTGACGTGCAGGGTACCGGTAAAAGATCATAGGGTTGATCTGTATTGAACATAGAGGCAGACGTTTTGAGTAGAACACATACAACAATGAATTAGAAATACAGCTCAAGGACGTAGATGTTGAAGATACGCACCATTCGAAGCTCTAATTGAGGAAACCCCATCCACAACCGGCAGCCAACTTTGGCTAAAACCACCTGTGACGCAGAAACCTCTGTCTTTGGAGGAGACCATGGAATTGCAATTTGTTTCCCGGGGAATAGGTATGAAACTTCGGCGAGTTTCAGCGGCTAGCGAAATCCCTCCTGTGGCAGCTACAGTGTTGTCGAGGGGTGAATCAGGGTAGCGATCCAAGAGTTTTTGTGGAGGATACGGTAGAATGGCTTCTGTGATCTTGCATGGTTATATGGGGTGGGACTATGAGGATACAGCCTCCTGGCATACAGACATGCTTGCAAAGATATGAAGAGTCCTAGAGCCTACAGAACCCCAATTGGAACGTACTTAGGAGCGATGGAGAAGGTTGTGGAAAGGACCGAACACCACTTGGGTTGGCGAAAAATTTTTGTCCCATAAGCGACCAGTTTCGATATCGATGAAAAAAAAAAAAAAAAAAAAACCACATTCATCCGCCCAGAACGATTTCAAGTCCTTGCTCCTCACTCGCAACTCCTCGGCCAAGGTTGGAACAAGACATCGCAGCCTCCGTCAACGGCTTACAGAAACGCACGCTACCT
>JAYKXP010000332.1:0-25285 GCA_037176845.1 Paramarasmius palmivorus | reverse complement strand
GCACACTTATAGAAGCACTGCAGGCTCACGACGATCCCTTTGGATATATGGACTCTCCTCTCACCACGCCGCCTTCCACTCCACAGTCTTCTACCCTTGAACTACCCGATGCAGAGTCTATTGTTGAGACTAGCCCTTGTCCTCCGCAACCTTCCCGGATATCGCGATCTTCTCGGCCCCGGAACGCCAAACGAGATAAGCAGAAGAGCAAGGCACACCGCAAGGCGAAAAGGCGAGCACAAAAGGACAAGCTCCTTCTTCCCGAGGGAGCAGGATTGGCTGTCGAGCACAACATACGCCTGGAGCATTTGGCACAATCTCGTCCTCTCGACGACCCCATTCAACCAGGTCAACTGAAGCCCAGTCAATCTGGATATCTTGGCGGCAACGGCACGCTACCGGCCAAGAAGACCTACACCTATCAGGAGATGGTGGAGGAATACCAATTCCGTGTTCATCGTCACAACCCAAAGTGCGTATCCAATAGATTTTTCCAAATCCCTATTCACAACGCTTCTCAGCGCTACCTGCCCCATCCTTCATTCGGAAACTCAATCAGTCATGGCCATTATCGTCCCAGCTCCGCAAAACGACGCGTCTTGGGCTGATAACGTACGACAATGCAACGCCACCATAGAGCGACTCAGACCACGATGTCGATTCAAACCGGCGAAGCTATCGGCCGCTCAGATTCAGGACGTTGCTAACGGCGTCCCTAACGCAGAGAAACCACGTCGAGGCGACTTCAACTACCTCTATCATGGTATCTCATTTGGCAATGGACAAACGGTCCGTCCTTGCTAGTCATTCCTCATTATTGTAACTAAAAATTTATATAGCGACCTCTAGTGCTTAGGCAAGACACCTGCAACCAAGCAATCCTCGATGAAATTCGACAGAGTCAATGCTTCGTCAGAATAGCAGGATGGATGTCAAGTATGTGCCCAGCTGCCACATCTCTATGTCACACTTATCCAGCCACAGTTCTGTTTCTCTCGTGGGCCCCACGTCTATTCTTGTACTACGCTCAAGTCATCACTGCGCTGCTCCAAAGATATACGGACCTCCACCTACCTTTCTCCAACTCCATCTTTGCCGCCTTTACCGTCAACTTCGGACCCGAAACCGTGTGTTACCCCCATCGGGACCTCAAAAACTTGGCGTTTGGATGGTGCGCCATAACCGCACTGGGCAACTACGACTGGACCCAGGGTGGTCATCTAGTTCTCTGGGATCAGAAGCTGCTGATCGAGTTTCCACCGGGAACCACGATTCTGATTCCCTCAGCAATTATCTGTCATTCCAATACCGCCATTGCTGCAGGTGAAACACGCTACTCATTCACTATGTACAGTGCCGGTGGACTTTTTCGTTGGGTGGAGCATGGTTTTGTCACCGAGAAGCTATATCAAGCCACCTTATCCCGTGCTCAATCTGTCGCCGCAGGCGTTGAGCGTTGGGCGTCTGGTTTGGCCCTTTTCTCAACCCTGGATGAGCTTCGGTCCCGAGCGGAGACGGCCCTTAATTCTTAGCCCTGTGTACCTTATTCGCATTCAATAGTTTGTCAATGATAGGGTTGATACAAAGGTTTGATAGTCGGACTCAATACTCAGCCGCTTTTGTCAATCTATATCAAAGGCTTGTCGAGTCCATCACCATATCGCCACCTCTTCCATCTGGATTGAAATGTCTGAGCAATCCTTCAAGAAACGCCAACACCTGTGAGTATAATTCCTGCCTTCCCGATTCTGGTGAATAATTGGTCCTCATAGAGACGAAGCTACGATTCGAGCTTGGGCTCTTGTCCGAGATGAGCTAGCCCGACCGCATGCCAACGTTGTCATCACGCACGCATGGTCCGTCAACGGTTCTTGGTAAACCCTGGTACGTCGTGATTGATGATATGCGAATTTGTCTAATGTGGCATTCTTTCATTCTTTTCTTGATGTTTCTAGAGGCAGCTTTCACGTCTACACAGTCCCATTAGGCTTTGTACATTAAGGGTACTAAGGCTTCGTTCCAGAAAGGAATAGACATACTCGATTCTTCAGCGAAATGTGAACTTTGAATGATCTCGAGTACAAACATGGCATATGGATATTGAATTCATGGTCACTGAATCTATCCCTGATAATTCCATGCCTCGGCACCTCTAATACCATCCACCGCCGCACGCCAGAGCGTGTTCTGGCATTTTAATTCCTCTGTATCATACTTGTGCTGTAGAGTACCGTCGAACGTGTCCCGTTCCAGACATTCCAATGCATCTACAATCTTGACCAGTCGAGATAAAATCGCTTCAGCTCGGGCGTATTGAGACGACGTCCCTTGTTGCAAGATACACTCGGCATTGTATTCCACGTCCTCGTGAAGAGCTTGAAAAAAGCGGAAAGGTGGCGCCAGAGGTGATAGCAAGGGACGGAGTAGTGGGTCGTCACGGTCCCATCGCAACAGCTTCTGCAGAATTGAGTCGAAGTATTTCGCTAAAGATGTAAACGGCTTAATCTCAGCAGCCAGCAGAGCCTCTGCATTGACGATTGCACTATTTGGGTCGCTGGGAAGAGATTAGAAGTTGAATGCCATTGCAGGAGGTGAAATGTGCCCTACGCTGGAAGTCCTCTCTCTGCGGCACGCTTGAGCTCCACTGCCGCTTTCTCCTGTTCATGTAAAGCGCGAGATTTCTGGAGTCTTCGTTTCAATGTTGATCTGTGTAATTACAATAATCCGTTAGGCGGTAGACTTGTGGCTGAGGGGTGAACGGGGAATGCTGACTGATGCTCTGCTCTGAGTTCCTTTTTCCGGCGAAGAACTCTGTCGTGTTCCCTAAACCATAAATCAACCAATTAGAACCTAGACCCAGAATGTTGAGAGAGATATTAATACCTATGATAGTATCGGTATGATTTGAGTCGATCAGCTTCGCGCTTTTGAGCCGCTGTGCGATACTTGGGGGGACGAGGCATCTATCAGTTCAAGATGTGTAATGTTGTAAAACTTATGGTTCACCCCAGACTATCACCGAATGTCCTCACCTTTTCAAATAACACCAACTCATGATATGTTGTTGTACATTGCCTTCTGATTCCAATGATATAATTATCTTGCAAAAATATTGAGTTTGTGGTTGTGGATAGTCCTCACAAGTGGTACGTCCACTTCATATCGGTATCACAAAATTACTGAAGGTGTGATCGGCAGTGTACAAATTACTGATCTATACGGAACTTGGTGCGAACACCACTCAGGATCCTCGGGCGACATCATACCCTTGGGACGATTGACTGGACTCAATGAGAAGTACACAATATTTGAATTAACAAGGGGTTTTTTTATTGACGCAAACTACCAATGAACCAGCGAAATTACAAAACTCGAGTACAGATAGCGGCTTGTCGACGATAACTTCCAAATTGTAGCCTGTCTCAGACTTCAGTATCCTTCTGTGGCGCGAGACCTCGATAGTGACATCCTACCTTGCGAAGAGATTCGAGCTCAATTCGAGCTGGGTGTGCGCACGATTGAATCAAATCTTGGGACGTAGCTGGACGCTGTTAAAGTGTCAATTGTCCTGCAGTCGCAAACAGAAGTGGAACACTGACCATTGGCAACCATCCTTCCGGCAACATTGGTCGACGTCTTTAGGTCCCCAACTACCTTCGCCTGAGGCATATTCAAACATGCTATCAGGGTGTTCTCGGCGTAGGCACTGGCCTATCAACTGAGCCGCTCGTCTCTCTTGGGAGTCCCTGATCAGGCGTAACCCTGCGTTCTGTTGGTAGTCCCAGAGAGTATGAAGTGGTCCAGGATTTCCCCATCCTCCAAATCCTCCTTCTTCCATCCATCGTTCCCAAGCCTCGTCACGTTGTTCTGCTGTTGGCCTTTTCGGAGGCTGTCCATCTTGTCGTGGGTTACAGAGAAACGCATAATAAGCGTCGCAAACTGCGACTGCTTCGTCGCTCCTTTGGCGAGCGAGAGTGGTTGCGTCTTGGGACTGTGTGTTAAGGGACATGAGGGTGTGAAGGGAAAGTGTGGAGGTCGGTTAAGTGAGCATGAGGGAAATCCGATAGTGTGGTGACCGGATGGCGAAACGCGAGCGGAGTTCCATAAAGGGATGTCTTTGGAAGCCAAGTTTTGGGGTCCCTATCGAGAAGTCGAACATCTGGACAATCAGAATTAGTTAAATCAGACAAAACGAGAGACAGATTCAGCCATGGATAATCTACGTACCAGACCGGCCGCTCGCAAGACACTCAGCTCCATCAGCAAGGCTGCTCTGGAGAGACGACAGTTGCACTTGGACGGTATCCGAAAACTCCTAGAGCAACGTTCTAGTAAGGTGAGTAGCAGCCGGATTGCCATACGTGAAATCTCACCGAGGTTTAGGCGGTTCTCTTTTTCCCGACTGCCGACGAGCCGGAAATTGTCTATCTTGAAAGGCGCAAAATTCAGGCTAACGATTTGCGTCCTTTTATGAATGCTGAAGACCAGGAAGGAGGAACGGCTACTATGCAAAGCACCCGAGTGTTGACAACTGTCGCCGCGGAACGTTTCACGCTCTATTATTTCGAACAAACAGGACGAAATGGATTTGATCTTAATGAATCCATTTCTAGGGAGCTTGAAGGCATGACAGATGGACTGAGCCGTCCCTGGTATGGGCCAGTCCTGGTCATTTGGGAAGAAGATGATGTGATTAATGCGGATAATTTGGAGACTCTTGCCGAGCAGATCGTCTTGTGAGTGTTGGACGTGTTCGAAGCCCCGCATTACTGAGCACGCTGAGATAGATACATTAATAATTGTTACGAGTCATTTGAGAGGGATGGGGGTGTCGAATACGAGTCGATTGAGTCGGGGGAAGAAGAGGGCTAGGAAGGAAGCGTGTTGTATGTAATGATGTGTAATGAACGATACGCGCCTACCCTTTCTTGTACCTGATCAACCACCACGCCTGCCTACCTTTCGAAATGTCCTCACAAACCTGGAATCTTGAGGCACTTTTGGATGCCGTTGGATGCATCACCACTGTTCCGCAGCCATTCGACGACTACACCTGCCCAGCTTTGAGTCGGTTACGTCGTGGGGCGCCAAGGCGACCTCTGCAACACGGTCCACAGGCGAAAAACTTTTACCTGTTATTCGACCCAGAGCAGGATCGTGCGATTCGTGAGGGAATCTACGAGGATTGGAGGTGAGTCTTGATCTTTTTTTGGGTTGGTCGATTGTTCAAGAGAGCTCCAGCCTCATCAAGACACAACTGCCCAATGGACGACTGGAAGGCTCTCGTTTTACGGCCAGAGGCTTTGCCACGGAGGACGAAGCTCGAAATCTTTGGCGAGAACTCTGTGCACGACATCACCAGTGTAGAAACCTGGTGCAAGACAAGGCGAAGAGGGATGCTGAGTTGGCCAAGCCTCGGCTGCTGCTCGTGGAGTTGCTGAAGATGCACCCGAGTCTTTTGCAACTACCGCCTTTCAATCTTACCTTCGAAGACCCAAATCGTTCCGGACGACGCGAGTTAGCTCGCTCCCCCAACCTTATCGCCTCTCCTCCTTCAACACCTCGTCGAAACGCTCTCGAACAATCCGACGAAGAACAGGCTCCTCCTCCATACACCACTAGCGAGCGTGATATGGGAGAATGGCAGATCTGGCTTTACACACCAGATGGAGTGACCCGATACACGGATTTGTAAGTGTTTCAGTGCAATTCCATGAATAGTGGCATTTTGATAACTGTGTTACAGGCGTCGGGCTTATCGCGCCCTTGGTAGTGCTTTGGCGGGAGGCAAGGCTACGCTACTCCTGGCAGTTGATCGTGCATCGGTTGATCACTGGGCCGGTGAAGTCTAGCGCGGCCTCGCGTTTTTTTTTTCCTGTTGAACTTGTTGCTATTGTGCTTGTTGCTATATTGCCTGAAATTGATTGCGTATATTGTACCACAAGGAAGGAAACTGCCACCGAAAACTCGCCTATTCTGGCTTTGTTAGTGCCGAGAGGTGCCAAAAGGATAAACCAATAGGCAGGTACGAGCACCGTATGGTCTGGGGTCCCTGCATATTTTGCTGATATGTTCTTTTCTGATATGGAACAGTGGCTTACCCTGAGAGGTCTCGACGTCATGGAGTTCGAAAGTATCCGCCATAAAGTCTCCTTAGTCCGTAAGTCCCACCTATTTTTTGGGGGTTGCTAGAGGAAATAAATTAGCAAGTCATTAGGTGTGGAGGGAATGGGCGAGAAACTTAACTGGAAGGACGAAGACCACGGCAGCCGATCAGAGATATAAGGGTGGCATTCAGGGTATGTTTCGGAGATCCTGGCGCTGGGAGATATGTTAATCAAATTACCACTCTTAGGTCTGGTGCCGACATTTTCGGGCTGTGGATTGCCTTTGCAGCAAGTTCTTGCACTACACAACGAGCGTGTCTTCTTCACAAAACTGTTCTTTCTATGTCCGAGCCCCAGGATGTCCAGCTACCTTCCGCGTCCCTCGCTGTGGATCAAAATTCGGAAATCCCAGCCACATCGAATGGCTCCACTCCAGCCCCTTCTGCAGATGACCAGGATAAGCCGCACAAAAACGACAACACGGACCATTCGAAGCTTCAAAAATCGGTTGGACGTTCTAGCCATTTCCAGGGCGACATCCTCAGTTATCTTGAGGACGGTTTGGCTCGTTATATGGCATTTCCGGCGCGTAGCAAGGAGCGGGAGGAATTTTGGCGGACGTTTTTTCCCGAACTGCTCGCTCTATTTCCGCTAGAGCATTTGTCGATATCACTCCCGGAGTCACCACCACCTCCAAACCTGTCACCGGCGGACCTGAAGGCGTTGAACGCGAAACAAAGAAAGGCTTATAATCGCGCGGTCAAGAGGAGTCAACGAACGCTTGAAGAGCGTTTCAAAGACGTGAGTGACGTTCTTCTGGTCAACAGCTGAACTAACGCCATCCATTAGAAAGTTAAGAACTGGTTTGCGTGGCGCTCAGGCGGTAATCGACGAAAAGGTTCGTCCAAGGGTATCAACAGCGTGCTGGAGGCTATCAAGGGAGCCGTGCAACCCCCGAAGAAAAGAAAGCTCAATCATTTCATCATGACGCATCCGAAATACAACGCTCAGGTCGTCGCAGACTCCAAGGAGACGAAGCCGACAAATCGTCTTGCGTGTCGTTTGGCGGCTGCTCGGGCGATTGCAGAGAAGCTGAAGCTGGAAGATGTAGCAGCCTACGAGTCTTTGGTAGCGGAACGTGATTCGGAGCACCAAGCTGCCATGATCGAGTTTCGTCGTTTGTCGAGTCCAGCTCAGAAGGAAGCGTCAGATAAGGAGGACGGAGAAGAGGAAGACCTAGGACGCGAGGAAGAGATTCAACGGTAAGCAAATAATCTGAATCCGACAGTCCAAATGCCAATAAGCCCATAGATGCCAGCAGGGATTTGGTGGTGTGATGCAAGAGCTACTTGACCGGCTTCGTGAAGCCACAGGGTTGTCTATGGTTCTTATGGCTGGGCAGTGTGTAGACGGTAAAGATAAGTTCAACACTGTCACGTACGTCTCCCGCTCAGTATACTTTATTCGTTATTAACTGTTTTATTAGGATTCAAAGCCATGCAAAGGATGACCGAGGATTGGACCAATTCGATTATCCGAAGTTCAAGGACTTCGGTAAGAGCTTTCATAAGTGGCTGAGGGAATGTTACTTTCGCAAGAATGGAGGCTTGACGTTGGAAAGCCGGAATCTTATCAACCAGGACGTGGATCTAGACTTGGTGGAGCAGGGAAACACTCTGACAAATCCTCATGCAATATTCTCGGCGAATCCACGGAATTTACCTGCTCAGCCACCGACTGTTCCGAAGAAGTCTAGAACGACGGGAGACCAGGCCCGTAAGGAGACGGACAATTCCGACGACGATGACAACCAACCAGCTGTCGCAGGTGGAGATGATGACGAGTATCAGGGGAACGTTGCACCAGAGCCGACCCCCAGGCAGCTGACAGTGACGGAAATCGAAAGGATTATGGAAAGCTCACCATCGGATGAGCAGTTGAAGGAGGTGATGGACCATGGGGTCGGGATAGAGGATGAGAAGGGGGTTCTGCTGGGACGCGAGAGCGCCGAGTTTGGGCGCTTGTCTTTTGACGCTAAGCGTCTAATGAACATTCGATGGAATAACTGGCTGTTGAAAGCGAAGTTTGGTGGTGTGGATCCATGGGAGATGCTGGGACTGAAGAAGAAGACGTCGAGGAGTGGAGAAACTTCCCAAAAGCGAAAGACAGAGGATAAAGTGGTTTTGCCAACGAGAAGGTCATCGAGAAGAACGGCACCCAGGGTAAGCTTGTTATTTTGTGTTCTGCTGAGTGACTGTGATTGAACTTGGCGTTTAGAATTATGTAGAGCCTAGTGCATCAGACATAGGAGAAGTTGACGAGCCGCGCGTTGGATTATCACCATCTCCACTTGACGTACCGACACAGTTCAATGCTGATTCTGAGTCATTGGTCGTTGAGGCAGAGGTGGATAGCAATGCAAGAACACCTTCTGCGGCTCCCCCTGCACACTCGCCATCCTCGACATCTAATGAACACTCACCGTCGACCATCTCCCTTGTCCCATCTTCGTCTAACAATGCTCCGACCTCTACCTCTATCCAGTCCCCCAATAACAGCGTCGAGGTTGGGATGAAGGGCGATGTCCAGGCTCTTCTACTGAAGGAACGTGAGCGGTTCATTGAGCCTGGGTCGTCAATGTCTACGGCGACCTTTACGGACCTACTGGACAGAGTATTACCTCGAGAATCTGAGATTTGGAGAGAATGGGTCGCCCACATTGGTGTCCTGAGCGAGTTGTGTACTGAGAGGGATGATGATTCCCTGTCTTTTAAGGGTTTTCCTGAGGTACGGTACCGTATTTTCCTACATGTGATCAACAATTGATGTTGATTTGGGTCGAGTTTAGCCTCCTAGTTTGAATTGGCCGACTGATAAAGAGCATCAACTAGATCAATCGGACTTTGTCAACCATGCGGAAAGGAATGATCCAATGGAAAACGCACCGGAAGAAGATCGAAGTCCCGTTCTGGAGCCGTCAGAAGGTGATGGTGAAGATTTCGTAGCGCTGGTGGCACCAGAGGGGAGTGGGATGAAGGAACATCACCACATCGAAATCCCAAGCTTACAGACGAAGTACAACATCAGTGCGTTGGGCGAGGGATACGTGGCTGTTCATGCAACGTTATTGCTTTACGGGAAGCACAGCAAAGCCTGGGAACGTCTTGTGTATGAATGGATCGACCTGGAACGAGTATGGCAGGCTAGGGGATTCAGCACCAAGGTGAGATATCAAAATATACCTCATAAAAGCATTACTGACTGGTAGACAGAACGCGGCAGTCAAAGGCCGACCAGTAGGATTCAAAGAGCTCAACAAGAATGGGCGGAATCGCAAGGTTGGCCTGGCTAGACCTTCGACGGTGAGCCTGTCCAATATGGAGGCTACCTGGTGGTCCTGGTGGTCAAAAGCACAACCTACCTGGAGGCCAAGGGACCAGGAAGGAAGGGTTGTTCCAGGTGGGAACGGTGACTGGTCTTCTTTGCGTTTGCACGGGAAAGACGGTCTTGTGATGTTCCTGATAGCGTTACGTTGGTGGTACGAAATGGAGTCCGGTGACGATTTGTTCAAAGAAGGTGGTTGGTGGGACGCAGTCAGAAGCGTATATTGGTCGATTCTGCAGCTTCAAAAAGATGCCGAGTAAGTATTTCAACATCCTATGACACGTTCCCAACTGATTCAATAAAGAACGGCACAGGATAGTGATGCAGAGAGCGACGATGATGTGAATGAGAACTTGCGAACGACAAGGAAGCGGGGGATTGTCACTGAAGAGTGTGAGAGCGAGACTGAGCATACCACTAGGAAGCGGGCTCGGCGGAATGTCAGAGGCTCATAGTCCCTTTTTTGTGTAAACGTTGTATTTGTATCTGTAGCGTCTAATAGTACTATTTCTAATCCCGGAAAATGATTGAACTTCAACTTGATGTTTTGAAGGCCCACCGAGATGCCCGGACAATAACTTGGTGCATTTCAATAGACAACGTCTTAGTGGAAATGAAATTAAGGCAGCAAGACAAGATTATGTCTATATTTGGACTTGTCAAAGCCATCCCCGAATACCCAAGGGTTAGCAATCCATTTATGGTAGTGATAAGCCCATTTTTAATGCCTGAGGACGCTATCTCGTTGCTCCCGCATGCTTCTGTCGGACATTGCAATGTACTTCCTGTCTCTTTTTGAGGTACATTGCAATGTCCGTACACTACCGGCTGTGAATATCGAGAGAACAACCCAGTCTCGCGGACAAAAGAGTTCTACCAGGTCACGCCAGGATATTGCCAGTAACGAGGTGGACATTGAGGTGTTCAAGACGAAATATCGGGCTGCCTGGAACGCCTTATTGGTGCTTGTGGGCGAGGTGGCCCTACAGAAACAGATGCCGGGATACCAGCCTCTCCAAGACCAAGACGTTCGATCGCACGAGGATCAAGACAGCTACTGCACGATAACCAGTCGGAAAACGCGGCCAGTGACGGATTCTCGCCCGCTGCTCGTTCCTGGAGAGTCGAAACGCTCTCTGTCGTGGATCTGGACAGGGGTGGATGTGACTGGGGACTCAAGGGCAATGCAGGAAGCACTACGCATTGAATGGAGCAAGTGCTGGGCTCGCAAACGACGATGGGATGAGGAACTAGCGCTTGTATTGGAAGAAAAGCGCCGAGCAGTTGTGTCACTCGAATTTGAGGCAGATAGGTGGCAGAGGGTTGCTTCTGAGGGACAGAATTTGGCGCCTGAAGGGTATACTGCATATGCGCTACGCCAGGCGGCAGTGAGGAAAGGATTGGTTCAGAAATTCCAGTCGCTTTGGAGGACGCCTATTCGCCAGCGTAGGCGTGTAAAAGGCGTTGTGGCGCGGGTAGAAGGCGGCGTAGATGATGAAGATGGAGAAGGAGAGGACGATGTAAGCGAAGAGGAGCAGCTGGCGTTGGATCTGGACGAGGACGAGGACGACGAGGACGATGATTAGCCAGCTGTACTTTGCAAAGTCTGATGGGGAACCGTTTTTGGGTCGTATGTAATTTTATTTGGTTTTATTCATTTAAATAATATAAGGATATTAAATATTTTATTTTGTTTTGTTGGGGATTCCCATTTGGGAAATGCTTAGACGCCTGGGAGGGACAATGGCTTTGGTCTCTGGGACCCGCCCATTAACTTTGCAATCCATTTCTGGGACCTGACCAACATACTTTGTAAAGTTCCAACTAGGTCGGCTGTATGGGCCGCGGAAATCGTGCGCCTTAGGTCACGCTTACTTCGCAGGAGAAGTCAAACGACAGACAGGGATCTCAGGTGCATCGACACCGTGACTCTGGTGTGGTTACAAGAAACAGGATCGAAGATACTTGCACTACCATCCGTAGACGATTCAGAAATCAACGACCTCGCTGACGCTTGTAAGCCAACACTAGTTGCTGATAAACAAAATTGACGCTCATATCGCCCACAGTACTGAAATTAGTACCACAGTAGCTACGATCTGTACCCAAACTCAGTAATAACTCACTTACTTCTTGGCACTTCAGTAACAAGTTGGTGCTGAATAACAGCAGTGGTTTGTCCGATCCATTTCATATAGAGCCCAACAGAACAGCGAATATCAAGTACACAACACACATACAGCCGCCTATACATCAACGCCCAAATCCCTCAGACGCCTCGAAGCTCGTCGTTCAACCTCGCCAACGCTGCATCACAATACTTGACTAACGACACGGCGTTTGCGGCTGCCGCTTCCTCTCGTACTACAATACATAAGCATTAAAGCAAGCACAACTTCGAGAAAAACTCACCGTATTGGAGATCATGAGGAGGGATCACATTGTCGGTACAAAGGGAAAGCTGAACCAAACGCTTGATTCTGGGAATGCGCCACACTTCCGCCAGGTTCAAGACACTGAGAGCGTGTGCCAATCCCGATGTTCTTTCCAGCTCGTTCTCGGACTTGCAGCGCTCAAGAAGCCTCCCTAGGATTCCTTCTGGCACATCCAAACGATAGATAAGTTCTGCATCCAATCAGATTCAGTACACACAAAAAGAACCCGATAATAACATCTGCTCGGCGTCCAAAAAAGAGCCAATAAAGGAGAGAGTAAGAAAAAAGACCAAATTACTTACCCAGAACCGTGAAAACGACGTCCCTGTTCCATAACACGTTAACCCGAACGCAGTCAAAGTTGGAAGTATCAACAGTGGCGCTGCGGCAAATATCCGAGAAATAGCCGCTCGATGTGCACATCAACGACGCAGGGACCTCGAAGTTGCAATCCTCTCCGTTGACGAAGATCTGGAACTCGAACTCGCGACCCCGCCTATAGGAATAAGGCGGCACGGCGTTCCTAACAACCGCCAACGTAGAAGTCCCTTCCGTGTTGCGATTAACGCCCAGTTCGTCACCACCAGGCGCAGACTCCACGGGGCGACGAAAATCGGTATGATCGTCAAGGACACCTTCCATGATAGGACAAGGAACACCGGTAAACCGAGGTACATTTATAACCAAACGCCTCTGCCGCCCCATGGACTTTCATGGAACACTAGCGAAAGAACAAGACGGGAATAAACACGGCATTCACCGAGAATTGTCAACCCGAACAAAGAAGCCTTTCTACATCAGCGCCAACGGATAGCGCCCAAGGATGCCCTCACAACGCCACCCAAACAAAGTCAGAACTATCAACCTTATCTGCAACCCAATCTGCACGTCTTCCGCAAATGCATTGGAACACCCCATTTCACGCTAATCCTTCAGCAGCAGCGCAACGCATGCCCGCGGAAATCGAAAGACCCTCTTTTGCTCGCTTACACCAAACTCCCTTGACTCGGAATGCAGCCTTATCAAAATCCAGATTCACAATGCCACAGTAACACCTTCGACGAGAAAAGGATCACAGGTACGCCATGAAAGGACACTGATACCAGGAACAGCTAACGCAGACGATTTGAAACTGGTAGACAAGAAGCCCTGTAAACCCAACCTAACACCTGGACGCGTGGCAGACTCGGATTTCCGAGCTGAGCCGCACCAAACACCATGAAATAAAGAAGGGAAATCCGAGTCCCCCATCTATTCGATGCTGTCGTACATAAACCGAATACAACGAAACGAAAACCAAACTCTATGACATACCAAACTATACACAAAGAAGAAAGTGTAACGATACACGTGAAAGCGAGCAAAACATGTCACAGCAATAAGGAAACAATATATACAATAAACCGAAAAAGCGAGGTTCAAGTTCCGTGCGCTGCTAGAAGAAAACTGGATCCTCGTCAGTATACCTGAACCAATACCAAATGACAGCCTTCTGCCTGAAACAGTCCACCAACACTGTTTCTCCCTCGTCATAACCGGTGGGAGCTGCAGGGAAATCGTATCCCGCATATTCAGCTCTGCCTGCTACTCGGACCTCCCCTAAACAGTGTGAAAAGTCAACTACTAACACCGAAGTGTCCGTTAGCGTCTTGCGAAGCTGCTCAACCAAAAGGTGACGCAAGGTAAGAAGGCGATGAACAAAGTGCCGAATGAAACCTTCGTCAAACCGCAACACGAAATGTAAACCATCTGCATAGTCCATCGAGTGATATTCAGCATCGAAACCAGGACAGAACCTAACGACAAACCTTTCTGCTCCTCGATGTGTTTCTTACAGCTCACCCGATGCCCTCCACGCCAACCTGCCACTTGACAATATTTCGAACAATATGTCATCCGGAGGCAACCTCCGCAAGTCCGAGTAACTTTCAGCTCAGGTGTGCCCCCCTATGAATACGATCAGTACCTACCACCAACCACAGATATCAACAAAGACTCACGGAGGCCGTTCTGCCGGCGGGACACTAACAAAAGAACAGCAAGAGTAAAAATTTAGCATAACGGAGGAAGAAAAATCCTGAGAAAAACAGTCCAATATAAAAACCAATGCCACTCACCAACACATAGCAGCACTTCGTTGCCCATAATCGACCGTAAGACGACGACTTGAAAGCTGCAACCTCTCTCTCGACCAGCGACACGGCTCCTGCCCACTCCGTCCAAGACTTCAGAGGAGGAGGCACAGCAGACAAAGCTCTCTTCATCTCCTTTCCCACCACCCGTCGTACGGCCGGCGTCAACAGATGAGGGACCAAACTGGCGAGAACTTCGTCACAATCTTCCCGTAACACCGAGCTGTAATGCAAGCACAGAACGTGCTGCGAACGACACTCCTCCAGCGCCGCAAACACTCCAATATTGATGACTCCACGAAGCAAGCCTTCGCGCAACCCTTCCAAGATCCAACCACCGCCTCCTTCCATCTCGGCAACCTCACAAACGAATTGAAAGCACAGAGACAACAGTCTGCCGACCACCTCGGTGTCAAGGGCGCGCAGAGCCAACACAGATTCCAACGGATACTCCGCAAGCTCATCCACAACCCGACGAACACACAGAGCCAACCAACGTATGGCCCTGCATGCGCGAACTCTTTCGCCACAAATGTCATACAGTTGCAGGAGAGCATATGCCAACGCATGTAACTCGGCAGCTTCGTACAACAAGGAATCCGATCGTGTAATGTCAACCACGCGACGGAGGATCAGCGACACAAAATCCACCGCAGAATGCTGATGAACGATATCCCTCAAAACACAGAGCGTGTCCATTCCCGCATACGCCCCTTCCTTCCAAAATGGATGGACCTGAACCACGACTGCTGGAGTAATACTAACAGTTTCAACCGTCAGCGCCCCATAGGTCAGCTGCACAGCCATGCGACGAAAGTCAAAGGATTCTCTAATCAAACTCGCGATCTCCGTGCGAGAGTATCGTTCGATAAGAACATACACGAGATCGAAAATCCCATGGAGAACCCTGTTCAACCATTCCGCCGTACACAACCGAGGTGGCTTGTCCCTATCTCCCCCAAAACAGGGACTCCACAATTGGAGGCCCAGCATCCACCTTCGAAGCAAACCCCAGCTTTCCTTGGACCCCATCGTCGGTAAACAGGTTTCCCTTTCGAAGCGACCCAACGGATGAGCTTGCAGAAATTCGGTGTACGCCTCAAAAGCAACCAAAGCACCCCTGCACGCAGAGACAACCGTGAATTCGCTATCCAACGAACCGGGTACCGGACGACCAAGCAGCAGTCCTACTTGACGCAATGTTTCAGGATCGCCTGTCGCTGCCATCTTCATCAACTGCTCGAAAGTAACGCGACGCATGCTACGATACGACGTCAGTAAGCAGACAAAAAAAAAAACTTCAAAAAAGAAGAAAAAAAAAGGATCACCTGGAACCGCAGATATCCCAGCGAAGTTAGAAAGCACTTGAAGAAACGAGGGGAAAGTATTGCTTTAACTCACTAGCCTCTGAACCGCCACAGCCAACGCCACCGCAACCAGAAACAAACACTCCAAGGCCACCTGTCCACTCACTTACGACAAAACCTAGTAACTCGGTAAAGCCGCAAACGTAAATCCTTCTCAAACTATTCCCGAATAGAGAACAGAGAACAGACCGCAGCCAAAGAAGCCCGTCACGCCACGCCCAAAGCTAACGAGCCCAAAACATTCATTGCAAAGCTCGACACGAATACACCGTGATCACCCAACGCATCAATTATCACATTCCCATCCACAGGCATCGCAGTTCCGGGTGCCCGCATTGACAGCATCGCAGGAGCACTCCCAAGGGAGTTTATGAGACATCATTTTCTCCCTCTGAACACGACTCGTGTGCTTTGCGATACAATTACCGAAAGCGTCGTGTGTGGCCTTTGGAAACACCTGAAAGCCTCTGCGGAGTGCAGAAGGGGACCCGAAAACCGAAACCCGCCTAACGTAAGAATAACCTCAATGCAAGAATACATGATGGATTGAACACGGACTCGCCTTCCTCAAGCATACGCAAAAGTACAATCAATGCATCCTGCTGCTCCAACGTTAAACGCTCGATCACCTCCGCTATTTCTTCGTGAAAATCGAGCCTCTCATTTGAAAAAACTAAGTCGATTGTAATGGTCAATCATATCCTTTTCTAAGACAGACACAAGTCAACGGAATAAACGGCAACCCACACCTACCAAACGCACCGGCAGACAACAACCACGAGAAGACGAACGGCCATCACACATTGACACTGCAGACACAGTAGCCAACATAGGACTGGAAGACAATGTCTGAGCCGACAAGACGAAGTACCATCAATCTCTCGCTCACCACAAACATTTATACTCCAGCGAGGACCCACTAACACCAACACCGTAAGTCACCGTCTCTGTGTGACGCTGTAACCCGAATGAAGTCTGTAGCCCAAGCAGCCGAACAGAATACAGCAACACTGTCGACAGAAACGCCCCACCTATAAGAATACGACCATTAGTCGAACAGCCCCTCCGACGCCAAACAAAACTTACTTACGCCGGTCCAAAAGGAAACGCTGAAAACCAATGATTCCCAGAAGCAAAGTCGAACACGATAAGTCGAGGAAACCAAGGAAAAGGAGAACGTGTCACTGTCAGACCCAAAGGAACCGAACAACGTATCAACCGACCAAAAATAGCAGAACGTTCGTGGGAGAAATACCTGAATAGACGGCTTCACCTGGGCTCACCATAAAGAACGAGTCTCATTAACATTCGAACTCGTAATCCCAAAATGGTCGAGATTCGCAAAGCCGTCGTGAAACTGGCAATGGTGATTAAATGTTCAGTACAAGCACGTACGATCTGGCTTACATCGCTCGGGGACATATCGAGGCGCACACGCATTCCGTTCACAGCAAACACTTGATTTTCGAATAAGGTAGAGAAGTCGTAATTGAATCTGGTAGACAAAGGACGACTTTCGAGATTGAGGTCCGGTGAGCACAGACGAACTTCCGACAGGATCGGAATCTGAGGAATCTAGTGCATAGTCAAGACAATCCGGTGGTGAAATGGATAGGAAGAACGTACTTGAGGCAGGTCAAGGTCGGTGACGTGATCTACAGTTCCGATCAAAGTGGGAGCGATCGCTGCCGAATTGGGAACGTGTAATTCTCTTCAACCCACCTCGAATCCATCCGCGAGTTCTTTACAGGAAAGCACCGAATGGCGAAATGGGTGACTCTGCAGATATGGTGGGCCTATGTTTCACAGACGGGCCGCGCGAATGGCTGCTTGCATTCGCCTGGAGTCTGTATCTGAAAGGAAGGGGTCATGTTCATTGCGAAGCAAGCATGGGTTAAGCTACCTTTTTATACGGGCGGGAAGATGAAGTCGACGTAGGATATGCTGGGACCAAAGGGAATTCGGAATTCCTGAGAAGAAGGACGACCACATGAGATCCACGTGCCAACAGAGAATTTTCTACCGGAACTTTCTGAAAGGAAAGCACTGCTATATATCTAATCGGACTCATTCAATAGCGATCACAGTGAAACCAGGTTTCCTCGACACTATCTCACACACATTAAACTTTACCAACGACAAAATCGGTTTTTTTTGCAACACAACAGCCGACGGATCGGGTTCCACGTCGGCATGGACCGTGGAATGGAAACCATCGAACGTCGAGGGACGACCGAGAAAACCCAGTTGCAGTGCTTCAGCTTGCAACAGAAGAAGATGTATTATGTAGTGCATCTGAGCTTGTAATCGGAGGTGAGTGACCACCTTCGCTTCGACGATGCCAAAAATTCAAGCGAGGTTATTTACTCAGTATTTCCCGAGAGTCAGCGAAGTATTCTAGAAGACGCTGAAAATCATTAAAAGCGGCGTGGGCAATTCAAGGCAAGCCATTAGATCGCGTAGGAGAGTAATAATCTCATCGGGCATCTAGGAGACGCAAAAACGAATATACGAAAGTTGGCATGTATCTGTCAGATCTTGTATCGACTTGAGTTTACTCGCTCGATGCGTAGATTCAAGTGGCCTTTTACTAGGACGGAAAGGAAATATATAAGAGTGGACGCATGTCTTCTAGCGTCGAATCCCATGTCGACACTCTGTTCCACAGGGCATGTATAAACAGCCAGTCGGCTTGGCCAGGCTGATGAGTATCTTCCGAGGAACGACGATGCAGAAAGGTCGCATAACTGTCAGCAACTGGGAACAAGTGCCGCTTACAATGGAGCAGGTGGAGTGTACGATTACACTGCATGGTGCAAAGGAACCTATTACTGACAATAGTGATAAGCAGATGCAGCGCAGGACGCGTATGCCAGTTACCTTCTGTTCTATGATCTGGCGGGAGAGCTCCAATCTTTGCCAGAGGCGGAGAGGGTTCGAAGCCCGAAATGGAAGTATTTTTCTTTTGATTTCGTGCACGATAATTTTGTGATTGGGAGAAGGGCGAACGAAAGAGACGTTTGGGTTTGGGCTGGGATGAAAGAGAAAGCATTTCGCGATCAGACAGGGGGATCGGACAATTGCTCGCCCTGGGTAGTACAAAATCCAGAGTATATTGAAAATTGATTTATTCATGATAGAGCGAGTCAGGAGACTCAGACGGAATTAAGAGGTACGCGATGAAAACGAGTCCGAGGAGGGAAACGAACATACTGAAAGGCATACGAAAAATAAACCGAGGCATAGGGAACAAGAAAGAGACGAGGACAGGAAGAGGTACATATGAGACAGATGATAGAGTGCAAAAAAGTCGAATACAAGGAGAAGCCAAAGCGGAGAAGATCAATACGATCGAAAAGGATTGAGGCAGGAAGGAGAAGGATAGTACAGAGAAATCGTATAACGCAGACATCAATAGAGGAAGAGGCGGGAGGGACAAGGAGTCAATAATAATACAGAATAATCGTACAATGCAGACATCGATATGAGGAAGAAGCAAATGGTCCCAGTTTATTACACTTTAAGCAGATTGCCTGACAATGGCTGCAGTCTGATCCGACACCTCGAGATAATCAGGCTTCGCAAATAACTTCGCAATTGCGGCCGTCCAAAAACCATCCCAGGTGTCGACCTCGTTGTATATCAAGGTCATGCCGTTAAGATGACGAACAGCACGAGGCGCAGGGAATGCTTCAGCGAAAAAGTACGGCTCTTCTTTGCTGGCGAAAAGGAGCTTAGGGTGGTAGTTATAAGACGCCGGGGGAAACGGTGCGAAGAGGGTGCTATTGACGCTCCAGCAGTAATGCATGACAATTACGCAGGCAGCCACTCCGTCAGGTACTTGAAACTTCTCAAGGAAGTCAAGATAGAACTGGCAAGCGTCTGTTCGGAATGCGAGGCTGAGTTCGCGAATGGATGGCAAATGGGACAGAGTGGTAGACAGGGGATGCTCAGCGAAGACCTCCCTCCGCGTCGATAAGCACCAAAGTCGCGTCAAAGACGACCAATGGTTGATGATGATGTGGTCGGCGAGACAGCGTGGTGATGCGACATAAGTCTTCTCCACGGTTTCGGAAGACCTTTAGAACCTTGTCGGTAGAAGCGAGTGGTGTGTCTTCATCAAGAACAACACAGTAGGAGCTATCAAGAAGTGGAGAGTTGGGAAGGTAACGTGCGAAGACAGTGGAGATCATGGGGTGCATGCCGCCACAAATTCCCCCGATCCTCAACACTACTGGCGCACAAAGCGCGAGCACATCCTTAAGATGTGATTTGCCAGGCGACAATCTCGCTCTTGGTATCGATCAAGTATTCGCCCTGAAAGCGGCCCTGGTGCCATATGGGTAGACGTCAGGGAACATAAAAAAAAAACGGAAAACAAACTCCAGTCTTTTTGATGTTAGTTGGGTGGGATTGGCAGAGTTCCGGGTACGAAGAAGTGGACCAAGTATAGCGAACGTATAGCCCTGAAGGTCCGCACGCGGAGAAGGCATATAGAAACGGTAAAGTCAATAAGTTCTCTTGAGATAAAATTTCGTGTGAATATCAAACTTGACGTACCCTTATAGTGAGGTCTCGGCACAGAAGAAGCACCGCCCTGCGCTGGCCGTTGGGAGCACATAGTAAGAAAGTCTCGCATATTTACGCGAGCAATCAATTCCATCGGCAAAGGACGACGAAACGAATGCCCCCCTACAGGTTCAAAGACTTTGTAGGAGTACGGAGACGGAGATAGAGGCGGAAGAGTTAGAGCAAGCGATGAGTTGTCCATTTTGGAACAGGTTGGAGGTTCCGGAGGAGGCAACAGGACGTGCCTTTTAACATGTCGTCTACACAGAGGAGAGAACACGACAAATGACCGGTTATAATTCCAGAACAAAGTCTCTACAGATGTCATGAGCTGCTAGAGCGGACGCAAAATTGGCTGGGGTACGTTAGCGACCGACCACTCGGATATGAAATTGAGGAAGTAAATGCGGAAGCAAAAACTAGGTGGCATTTTGACAGGAGACCAGGAATTCCAAACAGTTAGAAGTATTTCGAGGTCCTGGCCATTAGCGCTTAGCAGGCGTCCGTGACTCATGGCTTCGTCTTCTTCAAGAAATAAGTTCTAGACGGATTTAGCTCCGCTAACCAAAAGAACATTCTGCGCTTACAAAGATAACTCGTGCACGGTTTGGACACAAGGAAGCTGAACGATACCGTTTGAGGACAGGAGAAGGAGACAGATCCGACCCATACAGCTACTTGATGCAAGGGGCACTGCGGACAGCGCCTAGTAGGCAAATGACTGAGAGAAGACACGGCATGGATTTGAGAATCTAGTGTTCCGGATATGCAGGTGCATCAATGATAGGGGGGGGTGGGGTGGGGTATATAAATATGGGGGGGGGGGGGGGGGGGGGGGGGGGTAAAAAGGGGGGGGGGGGTGGGGGGGGGGGGTGGGTGGGGGGCAGTCTAATATCGCGTTGAAAAACGACGAAATCAATCCACGAACTGCCCGTGCAGTGAATTCTGCGAAGGGAATGGAAAGGCTGTCGTGAAAGCGGGATAGTCGGAGTCGTGATATCAGTGTCCGAGGCCGGTGAGGAGAGAGAGGCCGAGATGTGTAACTCCTGTAATGCGGTGCAAAAAACTTGCAGCGTCTGCAGAAAATCATCACAGTCGACATTTGACAATCTGTTCACCGCACCGATGACTAGCTTGGTGGGGTGACACGATGATTGACGCAACAGATTGGACACATGTGAAATGAGCAAATCTTTATCATCGACAACCAGTTCTTGGAGATACGGGACTGTCAAGAAACGCAGGTATCCCGAACAGATACTCCGGAATGCTCAGACCCGATTGTGATCGTAAGTAGGAAACTGTAGATTGAATTCTCGACGTTTTGAGATGGTTGAAACCGCAGGGACTCTACTGAATCTGTAGAGTGAATTGCAGACAGAATAGCACTCTAGGAGAGAAAGTCTTGAGCGAACTGATTCTATGAATTTCGTCCGGCTGTTCGGCGAATATGTAGGGGTAACACCAGAACTGGCACGGATATCGCATATCTGTGCCGATATTGGACCACGCACTGTGTGAAAGCGAACAGTCGATGTCAGGAACGATGGAAGCACCGAGGATGCATGTCAGACCGGTATCCAATGTATCACTCAGCAAAGCAGGGCTGCGTATCATAACAGAACCACAGGTGCTCTGAAAGAGCCTATCCGCACATTGGGAATCGTTTTGAGTTATGCATAAGGAATTCTGGAGGTTGGAGTGGTATCCAGCAGTAACAAGCGATGTGGTTGAAACCATTGAGGCGAAAACTAACAGCTCCGGTATGCCCACTGGCGAGAGCCTCGCCAACCGGAGCATAGACAGAAATAACGTTTACTTAGCCTTTTCGAGCTACCGTGTGAGAATGGGAGTTAGATCTACAGGGGCAAAAATAATGGAAGCCGGCTCGAGTTCCAATGCTGCGGAGCAGAGCCATTGCCTATAGGACATCGTCCAGTCCTGTATTCTGCTAGGTCTTAGCAATAGGCTTCGAATATGCCCATAGAGAGGGATCACTAGGGAGAAATGGTTCTCCAAGATTTAGCATACCTCGAATAATCAGAGATAGGCTCGGGAGCTGCTGATAAAGGATGAGCGTGGGGGCCAAAGGGTACCCCCGGCAATGCTTGAAAATTTCGACCATATCTCACCGTGTGAACTGTAGGGACTAGAAGAGAACATAGTCGTTGAAGCTGTGACGTGAGTGAGTGTGAAACGGATTTTTTCTGACCTCTCCAGTAAACACCATCGAGCAAATCACAAAGAAGGTGGGCGACTAAAATCGCATAGATATTCATGTGTAAGTACAGACATGTGATGAAAATTAGCTCGAAAAGTCTCCTATAGAGCCCCAAAAATACTTTAGCAGCAATCCAGATGATGTTCACAGGCATTGACACAAAGGCTGTGAGCATTGCAATCGCGTGCACAGCGTAGCGACTAAGGATCCGGATAAGCGATGGTGACTTAACATATCCAAGACGAGATGCTCAGCATTTGTGCCCACAGAGTACAGGGAAAGAGCAAAGGCAAGGTAGCGAATGACCGCCGATTCAATGGACGTCTTGAGACGAACCATCTCCCACTCAGCTACAAAGTCCGAGCACAGTTATGGTCGCAGTAAAGCGTTGAAAATCACTTTCGATGGTCCCGGTTACTATTGGTTGTAGGAGAACAGATGAGATTCTTGAGGATTGTCCCTCGATGATACAATAGATCTGTTAAGAAATGAATAGAACGCTCGGTCATGACACAGAAAAGCGCATACGGACAAATAGCATCCGACACGTATTCCACGAGGCCCATCTCTCCAAACGCTTCACAATAGTCCCAATCAGCCCGGTTCAGTTGGAATCCACTGAGGAACGCAATCGGCAAAAGGCACGGACATCGAGCGTAGCATCAAAAGCAGAAGGGAATGACAACGCGAGTCTGCGGTGTGCTTCAACGCAATAATCTGACGTTCGTAGAATCAGGTCTTCTCGCAGTCCTCGCAAAGCATCCATCCGCCTGGCCATCGATGTCGAAAATACTTCCATCATCAAACGATAGCTGATGTTCGAGGTGAATGTCAAGAAATCAGTTTGGTCGTACGTCTACGAAATTGGGTTATGAGCGAAAAAAAAAACTCACATTCGGAGGCTGTCATCGAGAGAAATTAGTATCATGGAACGGGGCCAGATTCGAATCTTTTCTAGAAGGCATCCCTTGACCTTCCTCTGGCACGTCGAAATCGGAATGATTTGCGGCATCCGTGCGCTCATGAGTGTCGAAGAAGAAGAAGCTAGCAGAAAGCTAGCAATGAGACGGAGGCAAACGAAAAGCGCTGTGAGAGCTAGACGAAGAGGGAATTTATAATCAGGTCAGGCGATGGACACACACATATACTACTCGTGAATAACCCGAGGCCAACCTGAACCGGAGCCCGTTAATTGAATCTGCGACAGGCACGGAGTTGAAAATGATTAATACCACACAAAAGCTATTTGAAAAATTCCGCATGATGAAAGTCATACTCGTTGGGGAAATATAACATTTCTTGGTGAGACCACATAAAAAACCGTTTTCATATGATACATGAAGAAGTAGGTCCACAGCAACGGTCAGCAGGGCGCAACAGTGTGAAGGTGGTAGTGACAGGCGTCCAAAATCGACTATGGAAACGATGCGAGAAGGCAATCGTATAAACTGTGACGGAGAACGTGATGAACTGGCACTGCGCAGTGCAATGCAGGCGACAGTACTCCATCAAACCGTAGACGGAGTAATGATTGAGATCAGCCAAGTCTTGCCAATAACAGGGACAAGCAGCAACAGGGTCCAACGAATTGCCAAAGCTCAAGAACACCCAGAAATTGGATCTGCAATGGCATTTCCGAACTGAGCCGCCCTTGTGTCAGTTTCGGTTTATGCAGGAGGGGCTTCATTGGACCTATGACGTTTCTCGGGTGTCGAATGGCATACACCAAAGCTAAACCAAGGCGTCAGTAACAGGACTGTCTATGGGGAATTCTGAAGCACCATAACAGCTTTCCACACCGCGCTGGCTGGTCCTTTGCAAATAGGCCCTGGGTAATGTGCCCGAGTCACTTTGCAATGTCCCCTGGGCTCATCCTGGGTAAGCATTTGGCACTAGTCTCAGTGATAAAGGGAATATGTAAGTCTTTTAGGGATTATATCAAGTATATTTTCCATTATATACTGTAGGGTCTCAAATGGTGCGCTTTTTTGACTTTCCAAATTAGGATAAAGAGGGCTTCTAAAACCTAGAAAAGCTTTAACAGGGCGCTTTTTTGGCGCTTTTTTGACAGGAAAATTATTCCCACATTCCTGACCCATTTGGCTTGCCTCCTGATTGCCTCCATACTCCGCTTTTGGCTTCCCAAAATGGAAGGTGGCCTTACTCACTTTTTCACCTGGAATCAAATCATTGGGGGGCTATTGGGCATGCTGGGGGGCGATAAAAAACGCATTTTTGAGGGATATGTTCTAGTATGTTCTAAAAGCATGCCCTGCAATTGGGGGCAGGGGAATGCAAAAAAAATAGCGGTCCAAATATGGTAATTCTGGACAAATGGCCCTATTGGATCTTGGGCTATAGGCCAGATTTGACATGTAAGGTAAGTTGGAGGACCTAGATACATCTAATACAAGCTGGGCACACCAAATAGTACATAGATTAGTGGGAAATGGTGCTTAAATATCAAAAATACTGAAAATCTCCGAAATTAGGGGAAGATTAATTTACAGGATGGGATGTAGTGCAGCTGGGGCTTAGATATTGTAGATCAGAGATGATATTTATGTCCCCTTGCCTGGTTTACACTCCTGGAGAGCTGCCTATTTTTTCCAAGTTTGATTACAGCTTTAAATTCGCTTTTTTTGACATTAATATACTACACCCAACTGGGAATGATGGGATGAGCTAATTCATTTGTTCATAACCCACTTTCATATGTATAGATTGACAGCTACATTAGCTGCCCAGCACTTCTGTATGTGCAACACCTTGTTCAATCCTATTATTGTACAGTTATGTATACCAGGCAGTGTAGTGAATAGCATCTCATCGGGAAGCTAATCCCAGCACCAGGTGAGTTCAGAATCGAGTTTCAGGCACCCCAAATTACACTTTCTACTTTGAAAGAACATTTTTTTGAACACATTCTGATGTTGCTACATAAAAAAATACATATAATATCGCATTTTTAGGGGTTTTTTTTTTTTTTGTATGGAGCCCTGGGGATTGCTCCTAGTTTCACCAATAAATGAATGAGAGACCGGTTACTATGCATAAGAACTGAGATATC
>JAYKXP010000331.1:0-25432 GCA_037176845.1 Paramarasmius palmivorus | reverse complement strand
CAGTAATGGAAAAAAACTGAAAAAGGAAATTTGATACTAGATAGAGGGATGGTTGGGGGAGACGCCAACAGAGCGCTCAATCGTTGCGAGCCCCTTGAACGGGACGCTCGGCAAGTGTTCACCATTGAATTTCGGGCATGCCTCACCGTGTTCAGCAGATTCTTGCTGCAACATGACTGCGGTCAAGGATCCAGAATCCGGGCTCAGAACACACATCTTTGTTTTTGCGCACGGTATTCGACAAAACGAGCTTCCAAACCCCCCAATCTCCACCTGCGTGCGGCCCGCGACAACTGCGCTATTGAAGGAGGCTGTTGCATGATTTTTGCGACGCCGACGTAGCCGTGCGTTTCCTGCGGTTTACTATGTGCTTGGTTGGTCTTCGTCCCTTATTCCTGGAGTATAAATGTTCATCTATCCTAGCAGGCTTCATTCACTCAAGCTGCCTCATATCTGCTTCGAAACTCGACGCGCTGTGCATCTATAACGCGACATCTACTGAAAGCTCCTGCTCGTGATGAAACGCAACTTTCACCTCATCGGCGCTAGAGAAGAGACCTCCGTCTTTCTGAGACGCGAGCGTTTTATGCATACACACCCTAAACCCTCGATCGGAATGGACTGAATCCTCGTAGCGTCATTTGTAGTGCATATCAGTGCCAACTACCCTCGCCATCGCGTAGCTCATCAACATGTATACTCCTCACGCAGTTGAACACACAGAAGGACGCTCACATGGTTCTCTATCTTACGCACGGGAACGATCGAATGTATCCCGCTCTCCAAGTTCCAGCGCGTGCAACACAACTGCCAATCCCGAAGGACAAGTTCTGCCATAACTCTCGAGCGCGAATCAAAGCCCAAACGTGTCCTGCCAGTATAGTGAGCGCACTATCTTTGGCCAATTCTTTTCAATCCGTCGGCGGACACAGAAAGCGGGGTGCAACTTGAGATACTAGAGCGTTCTCCAGCCAAACATTGCGTAGGTGAGTCGGACCGCAGTTCGATGTTGTTAGTTTTGATCCTAGAGGTGTGTTGGGACTCGTTGCAACTTACAAATAATCTGTACACACAGTCACTGACCACACTTCAATTGTAGGCATCGCCCGTTCCACACCCAAGATCTCATGGTACGAAACTCCAGTAGAGCGCAAGTTGTGGAGTCAACCGGTGATCAAGGAACTTAATCATTCCTCGGATAATGTCGCAAGCTACTGGGCTCGTAGTACGATAACTAACCAGCTTGCGAGGGAGCGTGCCATCGACATCCTGCCTCAAGCAACACCGACATACAGGCTCGAGATATGTGCCTTCGTATCACCGAAGCTTTATGGGCAAGGACACTGATTCAATACTGGGGAGTCTCGTGCGTGAGATATAACCAACTGGTACTGATGTACAATCGTTACTGATGCTTTTCTTTAGATACGGCTCCAGTCATCAGGTAGAAACCTTCGCTGCCTCTGTTTCCGTACCGATCTGCTCATAGATCCTGTTTAAATCCTATTTCTCAGCCCGTTCCTTACACAAGACATAGATTCTCGATTGATCACGAACGGAGTGGCTGACGCGAGATTGACTACTGACACGGTGTGCTTAGGATCTCACTATCGTCATATGTTCTCAGACATCTCACGCGTACGCATGTTGCCTGGATAGATACCCTGATCGACGCCGAGAACGTTCTTTCGATGGTTTTCACAGAGATTGTCACAGCGCAGGACCAGAGCTTATGATCCCTTCTAACGAGTCGTTCGCCCAAGCTATCGTCAGCAACGACTTCTAACAACGCTATATGCGCGATCCGTCATTCACGCCCCAGTGCACCGTGCGCGTACCGAGAGCGTTCATACGGCCTGGTCGACTACGAGCGTATGCGTGAAACGATCTTTCCTAGTCTCTACAACTCGTTCGACACCTGGGCTGTGCTCGCTGCTGGGTTAGCTGACCTAGAAAAGGGAAACGGGACGGTGTTCTATTCAATGCTGGAGAGCGATCCGAACCAATGGTCCTGTGTGAATCCGCTTTGGACCATGCCTTTGACGCTATCACGGACGGTGTGATCTACCCTTGGGCTTGTAATGACGGTGCTTCCTCTTACCACCAAGTTTGGAAAGAGGCAGAAACAATACATGACAGACTGAGCCTTCTATGCTTCGCAATGGGGAAGTATGTGGGCTACTGTCAGGATCATTTGCAGGTATGCCAATGCATGGTTTATTGTTCCTCACATACTAATGTTTTTTCTAGTCTCTTTGGCGCCAACATCTCCCAAAGACGTTCTTCAGAGGTACTAGTTTAGTTACCTAAAAATTTATCCTCACACACGGATATTCTAGACCAATTCAGAAATACAAGTCCTACCCATCTGAGCTACAACGGCAAACACTGCAGTGTGCGTTTCTCTTGGAGAAACCGTTTGACTTACCCCTACTCCCTGATCCCATCCAGATCCTGTAACACCCCTCCAGTCGTAAGCATCACTAGCTAGTGAACACAGCGCAATAACTGATCATCGATCATCCTGTACTTCCAGTGCCAAAAAGATTTCATTGGGCTTTCCTGGGTCTGTTGTACTCACACAGGACTCTGCTGGCGTAAGCTTCGCTCGGGCTCTCTCACAGCAATGGCGTACTTACCTCTCAATTCCCATGACAGCACTGCTCAACGTCGGCGCCTTCTCTCTGCACCGCCCGTGCGGTCCGCGATTACTTTGTCAACGGTACCCTTCCCGAGCCAGGCACTGTTTGCCCGATTGAAGGAACGCCGTTTACGAACCCGGGATTGGTGCCGCAGAAACGAGAATCGCCCATGACGTCTCAAAGATGCAGAGATAGTCGATAGGCGTTGAGGCTTGGGACACAATAGACAGCAGGCTCGCAGAGGGATATCCCCTTTCCACCTTTAGAGGTGCGAATGCCTCGTGTGTGACTATGGACTGGGGCCACTGTATGCTTGTCATAATAGTCTATTTCTTGGCTTTAGTTTTTCTTACGGACTAATATATAATGATATGGGCAGAAACATCTCCTTCTCTGGACTCGTGCGTATCTAATAGCTGTATGTAAACCTACCTCATCCAACTGCAGCGATCTTTCATTGGGAATGAACACAGGATGAGCTGAGGAGTTCCATTCTCCAGATGTCAGAAATAGAATAGACATCATATATCTAATTTAGTTCGTATATAATGAACGGTTACTATTTTCGATGCGATAAGCCTTGCGGAAAATGCGAATGAGCAGGAAAGTATTGACAATAATACCAATAAACCGAAAGCCAAAGAGAAACGCGGGGTAAATTATTTACAACAAACGCAAGAGCAAACGTCTGGAACAGGAACCGACGGAAAAAGAATATTAATACAGTGCTGGAGGAGTAACTGTGTGTGTTCCTCCAAGGCTCCACACATCCTCCGCCTGGACCAGATTCTAATGACATCCAGACCCGCTGTTCACTCTCTGCAATGTTAATATCACCTAACCCTGCCGAGCGCTTGGGTTTCCTACCCTCGCTGTCGCCGAGCTCACCAACTGTATATGCAGAAGTTCTCCCAGCTGACCGTCTCACAGTCGTTTGGGTGCCCGACTACGCTTATCGGTGCAATCAGAGCCTACTCTCGGCGCTGAGAAAAAGACTAGATCCCTTCACTCTGGAGGTAGTCCGGGCTTCAATGTTTTTTTTTCGGGGGGGCGGGCCCCTTCACCGGACACACATTTCCGCAGGGCCCAACTCTCTGACAAGCACCGCTCCATCACACTCCGCCTCGGCTAGTCCTTCTACACCCCAACAAACCAACTCTCCACGAACATCGGCCTGTTAGGTGTAGCTGCTCGCAAACAGTCTTGAGGTCTCCTAGAAGATTGACCCGAACGACCTGCCTTCTGGTATTATGTGAGCAGCGATCAACGATACGCTTTAAAACGACGTGTGATTTGGTCAAAGCGATCGTGATCGCACTGTTGACAATCGGGCATTTTTCAAGAAGAATCCATACTATTCTCGAAGGAGTTGGCTTGCGTAGTGACAGAAGCATCGATCTCGACGCTGATTAGTCAGGTTCGACAGTACATCCTCCACTCGAGCAGTTTCATCTTGCAACCTGTGCTTGACAAATGAGTCAATAGTTGTTCGGGAAACTATGCACCCTCAGCCATGATATGACATCGACTCCATAGCGCTGAACCTGTAACTACTATGATCCCGCAAAGCTGAGCATACGTGCCAGACCCATCAAGTTGTCCACAATAGCGTCCTACACTTTTCCCGCACTCCGCTAATCACCAGTAAGAATCGGGAACGGCAAACTGCTTCAACGGTAGACTTGTCCGATGACTCTACCCTGTATGCAGGGAACGAGCCACTTTGCAGACCTCATAATTTGCTGTGACTTGTACTCAGCCGACATTGGTTGATATCACGAGAGATTGCGAAGAGATGTATGATTCGAACATCTCCTGATGGAATACATCAGCCATACTGATTACTATGTACAGAACCGTAGACGGTATACCTGTGCTACAAGGATCGTTGACTGTTCTTAGCGAGATATGCGTACCACGATCTTCAGATGGCGACGGGATCATTGCTAGAGAGGCACATCCAGAAGTTGACATTCTTCGAAAGGTGCTTGGACAGCTTGAGCATAAGCCACGAGACATTCAGGCTCACAGAAGTCACCTTTGTGTCCCATCCACTGCGCTATCAGATATCGACTGCCCAGATCTCGGGGTGGGTTCTGCTCTGATTAGACGGAACGATGGGGGTTTTTCCTGCACCTCCATGCACCCTCCTACCGCTCCTCGCTGCACCTCTCCTTTCCTCTCTCTCGTTCTTCAAGTCTCCCGCTGCCTTATCTGCCGGTCTTCACTGCCGGCTTCAATGACTCATCATTCCTTCTGCAACGTCAACTATCACTCCCACGACCTTCATCACTGTCCACCACTCTCATCGTTGCCCCGAGTACGTCGTCAACGTCGTCAGGAAAATTTTTTCTAGGGTCGCCCTACAGTTCCTGCTGGTCCTCGCTGTCGTCGGCTTCCATGAATCATCAAAACTCAATCCGAACCTTCCAGATACCGTCATCGTCATCGTCATCGAACTTGGAGTGATTACTTGTCATCACTGCCCCTCAGCCCGCCCAACATTGAACTCGTAGTTGAAGATGTTATATCTCGTCGCCAGATTCTTTCACTACTCTCGCGGTCTTTTTGTTGTTGTCGAGAGAAAGAAAGAGGGTAGTGTCATTGTCAGAATTTATCAGGTGCGCCAAGCTCCAATTTTTGAACTTGAAAATTTTAGTGACAATGCCTTAGCTTCACCTAGGCTTTGTACTCGAGTATCCTTATGGTCACAGTCAACGTATCTTCCTACTCACGAAAAAATGAAGCTCCAAAGGAATCTACAGTGGGCAACATGGGAAGTCTTCACAACTGCGCGTCCTACGAATACTCGAAGCCCGGGAATACGTTGTGACGGGCATGGATGAACGACGTCTCATGAAGCCTGCGATTAAGCCCAACCAAAGCGAATTCTATGGCTAACTCGCCAAGGAGAAATACGAGGACGGTAAACAACGCTCCTTTGGTGAGAGCATCATTACCAACTCGTCTTCGCTTTCTAATTTGTGCCGTTGGGCAATCATCTTCAGATATCCTCTGGCTCTCAGCACCCCTCGCAACACTCCCGTTGGTCAACATACGCTACCACTCGATTGTTCAACATCACAAGCTCTATATCATCACCCTTCTGAGCTCGTCCCGCCAACCTCAATGGTTTTCTTAGCCTTGTGATGCATTGACTAGATGCCAACTCAGACTTTACTATACACTCATTGCAACGCGCGAGACTTGTTGGTAATTAGAGCGAATGCATAATCCATATCTTAGCTTGCTCGAGCACATTGACTTATACTTCCTCTGTGAACGGCAATATCTACAAGTTATGATATCGTGTTCGGTATATCATCTGTTTTAGTCAACTCGATAATACATATCTTGCAAAACCAACATTTGATGGAATGTAGACTTGGAATCGCACTAAGTCCAGTTCACCGTTTAAGCAATTCAAACAATTAATCGGGCTCTCGAAATTCTAGTAGATAGTATACAACCATTGTCGAGGACATAAATATAGCATGAAGTGGCTCTCAGCTTATGACCGCATGCGGGTTGTCAATTTGAGTTGAGGACTTAGGGGACGATGTATGAAGACATGATATGATCAATTGATAGTACGCACCTCCGAGTCAATGTCAATTACAAGCTTCAGACCACAAGCCAGCTTTCCCACTTCGACCGCTCTCAGGAACTTCAGTCAGTCTATTTACATCACAATGAACGATTTTGAACGACCTCTTGACCATAGATCTAAGAGGAAAACGATAATCCTGTAGAAATATGAACACCAGAGTGAGTTCCACAGTACATACCTTGATTGTATGAGCGTGCATCAAGTCTACGCACTTCGTAAGTATCAAGGGTATCAACAAGTGCTAATAGAGCGCTTATAGTTAAATATTGGTACCAGAATGGTGATAGAAAGCATTGCAGGAGCCGAAGATTGTGTCGAGACGTGAGTTTCACAGATCTTTTCACCGGAATTGCACGGTTGCCCTGCAAATAAGGAGCCGGAACGTCCTCAAAACCTATTTCTAACCATCTAAGATGGCTTTCAGTACAATGCATCTCATGGAAGGAAGAAACAAGATTAAAATCGAGAGATTCAAGAGATTGAAATCACGCAAGACATGGGCACCTGATGGGCGCTTGCAAGCGGCACGTTGAACAAAGGGACACAATAGGTGCAATATGCATTAGATGGGATACGGATAGTTGTATTTCATATATATAGTATGAGAAGTACATGTGGACAACCAAATACTAGACACTGTACTAAGGGGAAGTCACATCCATGCGTTCTTCAAGATTGATGGGTTTAGCAACACTGCGTGAAGGCGAACTATTCAGTAACGGTAAGCATCAGCATATTGGGGAGTAGATCATACCTATTTGGCATATCGTAGAACTCCAGCATACACATTACCTCCACCTGCCTCATATCCTTCCAAACGCGGCCTATGATTCGAGAATTGAGCAAGCTAGAGGCTGACGGATGAGGAAAGGGTTGACTTGAGAGCACCAGATTAGCGTGTTGAGCAATACTAGATGTTGAGATCGATGGAGTGAAAAACTTGGCAGTACAAAATGTGTCAGTGAAAGTTCAGTTCTGAGGCAGAATTAGAGACGTACCTGATGAAAAATTTGGTTTGCAGGTACTCTCCCAGGCCGTCATTCCAAGCAAATGATTCGACATACTGGCTAGGAGAGGGGGTCAGCCCCAAGTACGGTGTTGAATGAATTCTGGCCCGAGAAAAAATTTCAACGACGACAACGACATTGACGATGATACTTGGGCATCAATGAGAGCAACGATGATTCACAAAGCTGAAGGCCGGCAGATGCGAGGATTAGCAGATACTGTAGGGTTGCTTGGTGTGTGGTGACTTGAAAAAGAAAATTGACGACAGCGACGCCGTTGACAACGATACTGCGGGCAACAACGGGAGCGAGAGTGATGACGAAGGCTGTGGGAGTGACAGAGAAAGCTGTGAAAACTGGTGATGAGTCATTGAGGCCGGCAGCGAGGACCGGCAGATAGGGCGGCAGAGACTTGAAGAAATGAGGAGAGGAAAAGACAGGTGCAGCGAGGAGCAGTAGGAAGGTGCATCGGGGTGCAGGAAAAAACCCCATCATTCCGTCTAATCAGACGCCAGGAACCACCCCGTTCTGGGCGTCTTATCAGACGCGAGTGATGGGACACAAAGGTGAAGAAGTTCACAAGCACACAGTAATCCTGGAATACGCTCGTCAGAAGGAGTTGCGATTATGAAGCAAAGCAAACATACTTCTCACAACCTTGCGCGTTCCCAAGGCATTCCGAACATGGATGTCTGACTGGGACACCTGAGAGAACACGAGCAGGATCTGGATAATCTTGTTCATCTCCGTCGATGACGGTCCCCGTGAGGCCATAACATTGAGCAACGCCGACGACAATGGGTCTAGCAAGCCCTCTCTGATGAACATTCGACAGAAATCGTTCTTTGTAGTCGGACTCTGAAGTTCAAACACGCTTCCAATGCCGTTCAACGCATGAACTACTAGCTCTGTCTGCTCAGAGTAGTCCTCGTCCAAAAGCTCGACCAGAGTTTTAAGACCATGACAGCTAGTGGCAGGAAAATTACTCGGTGACTACTCCTAGCATTGGACATCACTTACGAGATGAACATTTGGAGAGTAAGAACCAAGGTATTGCAGAGTAGGTGAATGAAGTTTGATGCCTCTAATCGACATTCCGAAGGGTACTTCTTCGAAGTGAAGTCTGAAAAGCAACTCGGTGACGAATTATCCATTTGACAATAGAGTTGATCTTAGCGAAAGATGAGCGTGCTGATATACTGAGCCACGGATGTGTTGGATTGTCCATGACGATGTTGTAATCCAGATATGCAAGGGTATATCGAGCTAGACAGAGAAGCTGTGCGATGAGCCCACTCGGACGATCGTACAGTCTCTGCCGTCTCGAATGCATCTGTGGGTCTACGGGTCTAGTTATAGAGGCACTGTAAGTACTCGATATAACGGTAAAAACGCAGCCCGCGTACCTGTAACCAGATCTATACACAGGAGAGCATACAAAGATCTCCCATTCGTGTCCTTGGCTTTGACCTCGTTCTTGTAGAGCTGGTCTGGATGAACGACAGGGATACTGAGGTATTAACCGTGGTGGCCGCTCGTGATACCTGGCAACCAAAACCTAAGTGCCCGGGAGCTGTATGAGCAGCCCAGGCTATACAGTGTATTCCAGTCTGCTTGGTTGTCTTCATCTGCCCTACACGGGTCAATGAACACGTCGAGCCGGGGAAATGATGGGGGGAAATAGAAGGGCAAGGTGGAATGATACGAGGAACGATGTTCAGAGTCGTGCTGAACTTGAGCTTGAAGGTTGATAATCGGTATACGACGGGTTCTATATGCTCTTTTCCGAGCCTAACCGTCTGCGGCTGAGAACACAACCAACTAAACCAATCCCTCACACGTCCTCAAGACGACTCATCTCGCTGGTTGCACAACTTTTGCTTTGTCTTCTCTCCTCCTGCCTCTTGGAACCACCTCATACACCCGTCGTCATACCGTCTCTGAGCTTTGAACAAGGGATGCAGCATTCAAGTCCTAGGTTTGGCTCCGAGCTGGTACGATTGCAAGCCTGAGAGCTGGTTGATATAGGCTGCGGAAAGGATGCTGAGGTGTGTGCTTGACATTGAACTTTGAAGGCAGAATAGCGTCACTGGATGGGTATGATGACGCTGGGGCTCTAAACATACGGGATAAGGGGGATAGTGTGGCAGTTGAGCAGGGAGATGGATAGAAATGGTCGAGGATGCAGAGTAGTATTGAACGCGAATGTGAAAGGTTGAGGTATTATCAGAATTCGACAGCCCAGTCTTGAGAAGGTATCTATGTCGATAAACCATGGCGTTGGGGAGTCGAACGTAGGGAGACGACGTCAGAACGAGTCGGAGAAAGGAGATCGAGGAAGTCCATGTTCTTGGGTAGTCTTCGTGTACCGTTGATTGAGGTAGCTGTGTACAGAATTATTACTCTGAGCTGCAGTAGATGGTTAGAAGAGACAGAAGTCTTCATACCTATCGTGTTGTAGAGCTTGAGTCAGAGTATGGTAGTTGTGGAGAAAGAGCGAGCTGCACGCGTCATATGCTTCGCACCTTTTCTTCTGCTAACAAAATGGATGCCGCTTGCAATCGTAAATATCAAACAGTCTATAGTAGTCAAAGCCTAGAGTATGTGTCCAAAATGAAAAGAGTCGACGATGAATAAATTCCAGCTACTGGCAACCACCTGCAGCACGGTAGACGACACCAGCGTGCTACTCCCCTCCCGCACCGATACCATTCTCCTCTACCGCCGTATCTCCTTCGATCTTGGAGACTATCTTGGTGATGTCAACCCTTCGCGCATTGATTGGTATCCTCTGCTTTGTATTCCTCTTCGCACTCATACACATGTAAAAAGCGAAGTTGTATCATGTATTCATTCAACGTGTAATTAGATATCGATAGATCCCAGAAGAGATGAAGACTTTGTGAAGGAGAGTATACATTCGTGTCATGTTAGAATCAGAAAGAGATTGAGGGGAAAGAAATCGTAAAAGATTGTGAGTATGCAAAACATCCTCCTGCGTGGCCGTCGACATTGACTGAACTCAGCGACGTCGCTTGTCGGACCTTCCATGTTCAGACGGGATGTGGTCGCCGGTACGCTTACTGCCGCTGTTGGCACTCCCAGCGCCGGCGACAACAAGGATATTCTGTATGATGCGTCCGACGCGCTGATCGGCGAGTTTCGACGGATCCTCCAACGCTTTGCAGAAACAACTGTATATGTAGTTCCAAGTTTCGAGATCTGCAACGAATAAGTCGTATCTGTAGATCTTGTGGCGTTGGATTCTAGTGGGGTTGTCCTTGTGAGCTGCCTTCAAAATTTCGTAGTCTTCCCTGTCTTCTTCCGTGGGGGGAAAGTCATATCGTACCGCCACCAGATCTTCGAATTCACAGATGAGTTGCTGTAGGGGTCCCACAGGGAGTCCGGCACGTTTCATATCCATCAGACGATCCTGGAACTTCCGATAACCCATTACACGTGTGATATCAGTCAATAATTATTTCATCACTTGTAGCTGGCTACAATGCCACTGTCTGATGGTATCTTTGAGGAATGTATCCAGTAGTCTGTTATCAAGGTTTTCTTAGATTATCATTCTGTACAGTTCCGCGAGTTCCATGACAATCGAGTTATCATTAGCATACCATAGAGATATCAGCGACATCATCGACATAACAGAGGTATGAGGTTAGTATAACGATGTGGAATTAGCGCAAGTCAAAGAGATTGTTATACCAAAACGGCTGCGCGAAGATAGTTGCCTACCATCGTGTGAACTTGTGGAGGTGCAATGATAAGCCCACATCTTGCTGCCAGCCATCTTTCATGGTTCCTTTCCCGTCCTTCAACATGATGCCACGGCGTTCTTCAAGATTTACTAGTCCACCATAACCATGAACATCCAGCATACGCCCGAGGCTCGCACGCACAAGGAGTCCGACACTTCAGCTCTACTATCAGCCGTACTTGAAACCGACAAGAGAACTATCACCACACCTACGGCGGCAACCCGAAGAAGGGTGTCAACTCCTTCAACATCATCCTCGTTTGGCTTCCGCTGTGCAAGCCCTAGGTTTGCGCACTCATTCTGTAGTCAAATATTCGTGTTCAACGTCAGTTTGTAGTCCAGGGGGTACAGTCTGGATTCTGCCCCGAAATCATCCTTCTCGACGAGTCATTTCATCATCCAAGTCAGTAAAAGCCAAGTATGTACCCTTTTTATATTCACAAGCACCATTATCTCTGACCTTCCTATATTAATAGCGCTATTTGCGACTCTAGTGATTCGGAAATGACAGATGGATGTTGGGCCAAATCTGTGAAAACCGACCATGTCACCAAGCTTCAAAACCGAGTTCGGCAGTTGGAGAAGGAAGTTGAGGGTCTCCGCAGTGAAGTGAAGCTGTGGAAGGATTTGGTTGCGTGCTTGTCAGCTGCAAGTGACAAGGTCACCTCGCTTGCAAACGACGCACTTATGTGGGGGGTGGAGGAGATTGAAATGCCCGAGCTACCTACCCTTTCCGATGAGTCTGAACCATGAACACGATTAAAAAATCTTGTCATTACACTTGTGCTACATGTAACAAGATTACCAGTCACCATAGCCATCATCTGAACCATGTCCATTGTCTCTGTCATCATCGTCATCCCTGCGAGCATCCTGACCATCTTCATCTTCCTGGCCACTTGATTCTGTCCCTGATGAGTCACTGCTGTCAGATGATTCATCTCCTGAATCATCGACATTCAAGTCTGATACCTGAGATGGACTTATCACACTGGCAGTACCTTGTGCCAGAACTGAATCATGGTTGATGGCATCCTGAACTTCTTGGAGCAACGGCTCGTCCTCCAAGTCTTCATCGTCCTCCATATCCTGGCCTTCGTCTGTGCTGCGCTGTACTGCCAGGTCTACATGACCAATGCCGCCTCCACGGTAACGCATGAACATGTCACGATCAACAAATCTACAAACGTCATCAGTGTCAAGCATTCTTCATGTAAGGCAAACACACATATTAACATAGTAAGTCTTCCAATCACTAGTTTCTTCTACAGCACGGGCCGCCGTAGCCTCCTCGGTGTGAAGTAAGTCATTTGTACGCCCCTGCGCAAATTGCGGTATCAAGTGGGCGGCACGAATGATCAGTGCTGGATCCAGAAATCCAAACGCAAACTTGTCATCTTCAGGAATGAAGCTGACTCTTGGTAGATGCGCAGATTGTCTTCCTGATCGGGTGCTATCAGTAACACCCATCCAATGAACCCACAGAAACTCCATAAATTGAGGCTGCGTAGAGCGCTGATATCCATGCTTTCGGTAGGCCACCTGAGCATGGAAGATACCCAACACACGTGCATACCAGTAGGGGTGCGCATTCGGTTTATCTTGGGTTTCCGGAGACCGAACCATGACCATACACTTGTCAGTTGCTGGATTAAGGTAATCGTAATCCCATCGAACATCATAGGTGGTATAGTTGATACGAAGAGTCTTGACTGCATAGAATCGAGCGTTCACGAGATTGACTTGATTGCGCTGATCATCGGTGAATGGTATAGATGTAGAGCTGCGGTCAAGCTCATTATCCAAGATGCGCTCAAGAAGATGCTCCTTTAATTTGCGCAAAAAATCCTGTGGAATCCAGTAAGGTTGGAGCACATAACTCAAGGGATCATGTAACATGTACCTTTTTTGCTGGATCTCGTGAGCCGGACTGTAGAAAGGGCGTGATTTGCTGAGGGTAGTCACGTCGATTGGACATTTGATGGTGTTGCTCTGGTAGGAGAGGTTCGAGATACTCGCTGGCGTTGAAGGCGACGTGATGAGTATGTCTGGACTTCATGCCACGTCTGTGGACACGGCGACGATCTCCAAAGCCCATAAAAGCATTTTACCAAGCGGTGGCAGAGCTCTCCCTACAATGCCAATAAGACTGAATCCTGCTTCCTATGAATAGAAAAGTACTGACTATTTGGGTGGAGTAACTATCAGTTGTTCCAAACCGCTCAATAGTGGCAGCATAGTCGGCCATTGCATGGTATTTGTATGTATTGAGGTTGAGTTTTCGAGGTTTTCTGCCAGGTTGAGTCGGAGCTTGTGTTCGGTCTCCACGCCGACGGGCGGCTTCTTGCTCTCGGCGAGCACGAGCAGTAGATTCCTTTTCCAGTTCCACAGTGTTGAATTGAGAACAGGAAAGTCGGTCAAATTCTCGCATGAGTTTGCCAAATTCTTCAGTGAGAGAGCGAAGGTCTTGTAATGTAGACTCCGTGTGCATCCGCAGTTTTGCAAGGGCATGCCACTCAGCAGCGCAATAGAGCAGTTTTAATAGTCGCTTGTTGTGTGGTTCTTCTAAAAGACCTTCGGAAACAGGAATAGCACACTATATCAACATCAGTAGTCATGCGAGCAAAGAAGCAGTTATTAACGGACCTGTAGTAGGTCTTCAAAGTCACGAGCAGCCAGCTTCTTCATCTCAGAGGCATTTGAGGCGAAACGGCGAATTGTTGAGGTACCAAACACTGGCACTGTTCGATATCTATGGACATAAAGGTTGGAAGATAAGTACTTATGTGCCTGAGGACTTGAAGCTTACCGGAGATTGAGTTCATTGACTCGTTCTACACCGTTTGGACTTGCGTATAATATTCGGATGAGATGCGTGAATAGAGCCTTCCAAACACCGAGCTCGAATTCATGCATCAAATCAACAACCAGCATCTGACTTGGATCGAAGGACTCCCCAATGCGGTCAATGAACGCATTCTGGACATTCTCAGGGTCAAAGTACTTGACTGAAACCAACTGACAGCACTCACTATAGTTGGAACAGCTGATATGCCCTTCAGTAGACGGTCAACACGTGCCCCTCCAATCTTTTGACCGAGCTCATAAATGATCCGCCTTGCCTCGAGCACGCTATTGAGTAGGTAGCGGCGAATGTTCTTCAATCGAAAACGGATGTCGAGCTTCATGCCCATTCGGTGGAAAAGAGATTTGGGTGTTAGGCATCGCGGGCATGGACAGAGTCCACCATCCCGAATCGTAGCCAGCAGAACTCTGAAAGCAATGAGGTTGAGCCTTCAACTGAGGTAGAATACACTCACTTTTCAGGATAATCTGCCGAATATGTGAAGATACGAGGGAAAACTCTTCGTTCCTTGCCATCAAAGCACTTGACCACAAAACCGTACTTGCATGCATGAATGAATGCATCTGTGAGAAGGACCTTCCACACCTCATGCATCAACTCCCGACGACAGTGAGTGCGTATATCTTTCTGTTGAGTCTTCCATTTTGGGTGAAAGTTCTTCACAAAGTCGTCGAAAGAATCAGGAAGCTGTGGGGCTATCAGATGACTGCTATGAGAAACGAGGAGAAACATCAAAAACTCACGGAAGGTATATAAGCAATGTGTTCACATGCTCCTGACGTGGGTTGACCTCAAATATACTTGGAGAGGTTACCAAAGAGGAGATAGATTGGCCACAGCTTGGCATTCCCGAACGTTGCCAAGTGAGTCGAGTCTGACCAAAACATGAGTGCCGCAATAACACGTTCCAGCTTGCACCCAGTTTGATCAGCTGGAAGTGAACACCGCTGAATGTAGTCGTGCTCGCGTATGAATGCATCCGTGGTATACAGTTCCGAAAAGATTCGTTCTGGCTCCTCGTGACCCTCGTTGACATGAAATAGCTTGAACAGAGAGAAATGAAACTTGCTTGCGAGGGGTGATGCGAATACTGTGCGAATGCAGTCCAATAAGTCTCGATGTTGTAGATTGGGAACTGAATACGGCACGGAAGGTATGTCCTTTTCACCAGACAGAACACTGATCTTGACTGGAGATGAGACGAAACCTTGCATAACTCTAGACGGATCTTGATTGGCATCGTCTAGCCTCTTATTCTCCCGCTCAACGCTGAATCCGACAAAGTCTTTGGCATTGAATGACTCATCAAGAATCACGTCCTTGACTAATCAATTGGCTTCGTCTGCCGTCTTCTGGGTTCCACCGGTGTTGAACCATGTCATGAAATTGTACACAGACATGCTGTTCCAAGGCCATGGCGGCGGCGGCGGCGGACCAAGTACCGACTCAGAGTTGCCATCCGCCTGTTCTAGCATGGTGGATTCGCTTGGGGGCACCTCGGAGTCAGCAGCAGTGTTGTTTGGGTGATGTTTGTGGTAGTTGGCAAGTTGCTCCAGTGGCACGAAGTGATCCGGATCGAAGGTCGGCCTATGTTCATATTCGCGCCATATACCAAAGCTATTAGCCATGCTATGCAGCCGATCACGAACGAATAAGGTAACACGACGTGCAACTGTAGGCAGTACCTCTTGCTCAGTAGGAATCACTGGCGGCGGCACTTCTGGAAGGTTATCTCGATATCGTGCCGGAAGACGATACGAGCGCGCTGGACGACCAGATTGTGTCACAGCAGGCGGTGGTGGACTTGCCGCGGGAGAAGGGGATTCCGAATATGACGGGGGTGGTGGAGGTGACGGCAATGACATAGCCATGGTCTGCAGAGCAGTAGTGTCAGCGGAAGTTGAAGTGACGTCCCCAGTCCACTGGTGTGCAACATTTTGGCCGGTTGCACCAAAGTATGTTTCTGATTCCTAGAATCTTACTCAGCAGTGGAATACTTGGAGTCATGTCAAAACTTACAGGATTGACGGTATGCGTCCTTCTTGGCAGTCCTGGAACACTGGATATATTGGGCAATCCAAGTCGTCCCAGAGTCGTTGCAGGCCTGCGAATGCCGCTGGAGGGTTGGGAAAGGCTCGGAGCCTGTCTCCGTGCCTGTAACAATCTAGCCTCATGGTCTTGAAACTGCGAACAATTTGGTTCATGGCGCGAAAGGGTGTTTTGCCGTGAAAATTCTTTCTGGCAGCCAACGCATGTATACACCATGAACAAAGTAAGCAGTGCTATGAGCAGCACTTGAGAAGGATGTGGTCTTCGTTGATGAAGGACCATATAGCATGAAGGGTCGTGGTTGGAGCTCAAGTTGAAATCACGCGAACGGATGGTCAAGAGATAGCGGGAATATATTGCGCCGTTTGGTTGATGATGACGGCCAGGAAAAAGTATTCTAGGGTGGTAACCGCATGTTGCGCACACATTTTTCGATCGCCCGCCTTGTCGCGAACCTAGAAAAATATAAAATCAAAATTGAGAAAGACTAACTTTTGACCTCTTTCGACAGCCCAACTCACCTCCCCTGGCCCTTCATGTCCTCTCCCTCTGGGCCTTTACCTCCTCCTACACCAGAAGGTCCTTTAACTCCTAACGAACAATCACTGAAACGAGCTCTGGAAGCGGCAATTGCAGAGAATAATGCACTGAAGCAGAATCCTAAGATGCGAAGGATTGGTACCACGTAAGTGAAAAAGATCTATTCAAGACCGATACTACTGACCTTTGGCCTAGTAAAGACTGTTCATATATTCACTGCATTCGCAAGCTTGCATCTCTCTATGTCGGGATCCGTGCCCTAATCAATGACTGGGACCTCTATCAGCTCGAAAGTCAAGACCCGAATCTTGCCAAGCTCCGGGAAACAGACACACCTGGACAGAAGCGGAGGTGAATAACAATGCCTGAGGCCTGAGTACGCAAAGATCTCACCTGCTTGTTAGCCATGACAGGAACGTTGAATCCTTCAAGATTCTATGGGCGCTGCTTTCCTCGACTGAATATCGGGACCTTCTTGAAGACTCTGAAACTATGGTTGCTCGTATGAAGGCGGTGAGGTCAAGTCCAATGGTCTTGCTGGCAACTTGAGAATCTGACAGGTATGAGCGGTGATAGTTAGAGCTCAAGGCAGATGGCGCACGTGGTGATGACATAGGCAAACTCAAGCCAGAAATCGCTAATTGGCTGAATGACGAGACCATCGCTGCTGCTGCTGATGGTCTGGTTGACCCCAAGCTTCTTGTGTCGCCTATGGACAAGGCATGCCGTGGGTTTCAACACCCTGTTACTGGCCGCTTGCTTTGCTCAATCATCTATGACTGGGATGACCCTGAGTACGTGCTCACCTTCACTTACGGTTCAGCATTGACCATTAATTATATTTCAACAGAGTTCGCAAGAAGATTCAAGATGCAGACCCGAACTACCCTCGATATGTCAACTATTTTGTTCGAGCGTTCTATGACCCCAAGTTGATTGATCCCACCAATGTTGAGCAAGGCTTTTTGATGTCACCTCTCCTTGTGAAAGTACGGTTTCAATTATTGATCCTCTTTGCTTCAAGACATGCCAGCTAACATTGTATAAGGTTTTTCAATTCATCTTCACATCCCCTCATTCAGTTTTGGCCACCGAAAACATTGAAAACCAAGAACCTACTTTCAGTACACCAAGGAAGGGAAAGTCAAAGGGAAGACCTCCGACAAGAAAATGTGTCTCAAACCTCATTGGAATGACCAGTGTTACGGTGAGATCCATTGCGTATGCGTGCGTGCAGGTGCGTTTACACATTCCCATCTGCTACTGTTCGCAATGGCTTATCATAGTGTACAGCTTCATTTCACACTCAATGTCCTCGACTCGTACAATCATGAGGGCGATGGTTTCAGCTACGCCGGACTATGGGATACAATCATTGACTATTTTGAAGATGGGACAAAGGATGAAGAAGAAGTCAAGGCTTTATACAAATGGTGGAATCAGTGCGTCGTCGTAAATATAGTGTTTGGACATTGCTAATCCGTTTTTAGTCGCATCTTCCCTTTGCATGGACAGGCTTCAAACGGTTCAAAAAACATAGCCGCAAGCAAGTCGACTCTAGAAGAACAAAGGAAGGCCCGTGCTTTGGCAGCGTTGACAGCTGCAAACGGTACACCACCATCACAGACTCCTGCGCCGTTCAACGCAAGCTAGCCTGTCCCTCAGCCCACTGTTTCTATTGGTTCTACAAACACAAGCACATAGCATATTAATTCCTAGCCTGTTTGTATCTTACTATCTGGAAATTACCACTCATCTGTAATTCATCAAACACAATGGTCGACGATAATAATTACGTGCTATCCCTCAAGACGGATTCTACGTCTCTATGATCAATTGCCGTTCTGGCAGCGCCTTATATCTATGTAGCTTACAGACACTTCCCTGTAAGATAGTCTCTTCATGATGCCCCCAGACAATATGGGACAACTCAGTCAGCGAAAGATAGGCACATACCTTATGGACACTGCCTTGTAATGGGATATCTTCATGACGAGCCCATACAATGTGTGACGATTTATTCAGCAAAATATGAGCGTATCAATTAAAGGTGTAAAGCTACAGTATGGAGTCGGAGATGTAGTAAATGGTCGTTTGGCTACCATAGGAACCGTTTATCCTGACGCTTGTCTCACCGTACCTTTTCACAGCAATTCCCAATACCATATGATTCTTGAAAGGCATCAAAGACAGCTAAAGATAATGGGAGGTGGGGAAATATAATCCCATATCCGTTTCCCCTTTTTGCACTGATGTCCCGTGCCAGGATTCCTCTCTCTTTGATATCTCCACCTCCCGACCCACCACTCTCTCAGTTAATGAGGTGGAAGTCAAACCAGAGCTTCATGAACTTCTCCACTGCATTTGGCGTGATCCCATGCGGGGTATAGTTCAAAGTCAACCAGCAAAGCACGTAGAAGAACGACTCCAGGTCGTCAGCACGCGTGTGCTGTTTGGCTGTACCGAGGAGTAGTTTTGCTGACATGAACTGCCATGTACCCTACAAAACCGTTGATGAGCAACATATATAACTATTTCAGGACTGGCTTACCGTTCTTTCTCGCTGCCTCGGAGACTCATCGTCAGTGACCTCCTTGCTGAAATCCCAGTCAATTAGGAAGCCTTCTTGGCCATCGTGTCGAATGAGAACGTTGCCTGCGCTGACATCGCGGTGCAAAATCTTGACTCTGTCGTAGGCTGCACGATGCGCTGGAAGACTACCTTCAACGAAATTGAAACAAAAGATCGGATTGATGCTTACCTTCCATCCCATCTTTCATCGTGTTTACGAATTCCCAGGTGGTGTCGAATTCGTTCAGAGGACGGCACACTTCTTTGAAGACGATGTAGTAATGGCAGAAAGGGCGGAGCTGAACATCGGGGAATTTTTCTTCGAAGAACTTGGGTATGGTCAACGAAACCGTTTCCTGCGGGGCACCCCCAACTCGAGCGTCACCGTGTGCGACAACCGTCAGAATATGCGGTACGTTGTGTTCGTGAAGGTCCTTGTAAATTACCCCCTCTTTCTTCATGTCATCAAGGCAGATCCGCCACATCTCCTTCAGCCACACTCTCTTTCCATCTGCGGTAATAGCAACGAAACCTCTTGTGTAACGACCGAAGGGACAAGCCGATAACCCTTCAGTGTCGAGAAGAGCATAGAATACGACTGTTTGATCCGTGTTCTCGTCGCAGTCGGCCGTCCGCCCTTTTTCTATTAAATCCCGTACATCCTCAGCACGCTTTTTTGCATTAAATACCGATGTTTCTACGCACATCCCCAGCCTCTAAATTTGTAAAAAAAAAACATGAAAGCCTCTATGGGCAGTCATTCCTTGCATTGCACTATAGTTGTAAATAACATATTTTTCAAAAACATTAGCAATATAAAAGATACATATATAACCGTTGCCATGAGCCAAGAAGGTCATAAGGGTCATGAGAGTCGTAAAGGTCTTGAAGGTGTAAAAATGGATTCGGAAAATGAATTGAGGAAAGGGTCTTTTTTGTAAAATATAACACGAAAAAGGTAGCTTGTTTTGTAAAAAAAAAGGAATACGATAAACTAGACTTTTGTAAAAACAAATAGGAAGCAGGTGGTTTTGTAAAAAAAGCATACCTCACACCTATGCATCCCTCGCCTGCCTGGCCTTCTTCTTGGGACGTGAATCTGGGTTACGAATCTTCAGCACACGGGGATATTTTTGGCTAAGAACGCCTCTGACTATCGGGCCTATGGTTGGCTGGCAGGGAAGGGGTGCTCGCACGAAGCGAGACCGGACCTTCGATGGCTAGTGCGTCTTTGAGTGCTGGATGGTGGCTGGCTGGATGAAATTGAATCTGCAGTGTGTTGGGTGATTCGGCTAAGACGCGCCATTGGCTGCTGGGAGGAGGCTGGCTAGAAGAGGGCTTCTGGTTGAGACAGGAGGGTGGTAGTGGCTGCGGATTCCTCCAATTCCCACTTGGCTATATGATTCGACCCGTCCATAAAATGTCCTCTGCAGCTCCTTCCAGTCCTTAGACCCGCCTTCCTTCGCCTCAGTAAGATAGCCACCATTGAAGGCCCACGATAGGAAGTAGCAGTCCATTTTGGCCCGGGTATCGAAGCTGATGCTCCAATCGCCGTCCTTACTTCTTGAAATACGACGAACGCTGATTCGCTCTCTTTCTCCCATGCCAGGGCTGATAGACTTCCACCATGCCCACAAGTTGTCAGCGAAATTGCTCCAGAGGAGGAAATGGATTCGGTAGCAGCCAGCAAGGCGAGCTTCCTTGAACCACTTTGTAAATAAGAGGCCGGCTATCAACGGGAGGGCGACAGATTGCGTGAAGGGGTTTGGAGAACGAGTAGATGGACTGAAGCGTGAAAAACTGATGGAGGATAATGCTGATTGTGCCACACTGGGACTAATGAACCAAACTCTCGCTGGCGGTGAGCGTTTTCAGAGCCTGCTCAGCCCATTCGCCCTGCTCTCCTCCTGGTATCAGTTTGGCAGCTTCAAGCACAAGCTTGGATGTTCTGGATGGTCCACAAGCATCCGAGCAATGCTCAGCAAGCTACTAAAAAAACCCCCCACCCGTCCTAAAGTACCAGGGCTGGTGGCAGGGGGCAGGCAGGTTTGTACTCGTTGCTAGCCATGTTATTGAGGTCGTCAATTAGTTGGCCCGTGGTCAAGGTAAAGCTGGAGAATTTGTCGGCCGGTGATCAACAGCCATAGCCCGTGAGGCACCGTGAGCCTGTTTGTTGACGGAGATGTAGTACGGTGTCAGCGTATCTTCGTCTTCAGGAAAGAGCTGGCCTGGATTCCTCTGGGTCGAGAGCTGATGAGAAAACAGAGAGGGACCATTAATCCACCTTCTCCAATGGCTTTCGTTGCCAGGTCCTTCTTCTCAGGATGTCTTCACTTCACTTTCTATCAACCCCCATGAACCATCTTCAAGACACATCTCTTCAAGACCTGCTTCATCTTCAAGATCAACTAAGGACACCTTCAGAATCTTCCTCTCCAGAATCATCGACCTGTAAGAATCCTCTCCACATCCTAGCACTCATCTTCTTGCTGCGATGGAGCCCTTTATCAGTGGTCGTCGTTTCCTTCGGCTGATGTGGGTTAGCTAGGATTGCGAAGCTGGCCCGCCCTTCTTTGGTCGTTTGTGCTATTGGGTTCTGAACAAGCGCCATAGCCCACTAAGGGAGAACTCACCATCTACCAAAGAACGAACCTGCTAGACGGGAGGCAGAGGATCCCTAACGGTAAGGGCTGGAGCTGGCATTGGGAAACAATATCCGGAGGGTCCGGGCGGTTTTGTAACTTCCGGATACCAGAAGTCTACAACATGAAAAAAAACGTGCCCAGATCAGCAGTCAACGAGGCATCAAACTGATGTTGATCAACGAACCTTTGACTTCTCCACCTTGTCCCCTTTTTCTTCCTGCCCTTCTGCCCTTCCTCTTTCTTTGCCCTTCTTTCCTTTGTCCCCCTTCGTTTCTTCTGGTGTATAAAGGTTCCGGAGGTGCAGGGTCTCAAGGTAAGAGAAGACATACTTGGTAGCCTACTTTATACTTTCTCTCGTGTCATTGTTCATCCCATATTCTTTCCCATCGCTCATAGACCTGAATGGATGCTTAATCGCTATTCGTTAGTCTCAACTACACGCATAAATGGGCACTTTCAACTTACGACTCCATCATGGATTTGTCTCGCCCCCGGGTTACGTACGTGGCATCCCAAGAAAATGGATACATGCATTCCCTGTCATGGCCGAGATATTGGATGCCCAGCTTTCCAGCTAGCTGGATGAAGATGTCTCTGCGCCTACAGGAAGTTGTCAGGATCTAGTTGGGCTAGAGGTAACAGAGAAGCGTACGTTCCTTCAGCTCAGGTGAGTCGCCTTTTGGCATGCAACGAGGCTTTTGAGACTCTTGCTAGCCTTGACTTTTTCGAGCTTGTTCTACGCCTCCTCGATCAGCTTAGACAGCGCCTCCTGGAGCTCACTTGGGTTCGGCATGAAACATTCCCTGGCCACTACACATCGCATAGCACCCCATGGGTTTTCAAACATCTTCCCTCTTCCCGCTTCGCCCAGGATATCCCAGTCCTCAACGTTTCGCATGTACCTGGTCGACAATCCCCAGCACTAATACCCTTCCGCGATCGTCGTTGTCTTATGATTTTCCACTGTCCTCCTCGGGAATGTCCTCCGCCGATAAGACCATCAAGGTATATCCCTGAAATATCTCCTTGGAACTTTGCGCTGAGTTCACGGGTATAAAACGCATGTAGAACTTGAAGGTTGGAACTCTCGCACAGCACGCTTTAGAGGTAACCCCCGACAGGGCCCATGTACAGCGGCTCTGCCACCCAGTAGCACGGGCATCGTCACCTTAGGGGTGTTAAACCAGTTGCGTTGCCTTCGACAAGCTCTTTTCATTAGCAAACTTTCGTACGAACAAACATGCCACGTCGCATATACCCGTTTTGATCGCCTCCCAGTCCAAATTCCACAACCCTGTCGTTCGGAATCCTGGCGATGGCCCTGGGACATGCATTGTCCTTGCCAGGCTGCCTGGTCGCCTTTCGATAGTTGATTCGCCAGACACCCTGCCAGGCCATCATCCCCGCCCGTGCATAGTCGAGGCCAACGCCCTCCATCCCATTTTGTAAAGCAGAGTCGCTGGAAGCGGCTTCTGGTCCTTTGCTGATGCCTGGGGGCGCTATCAACAACGATGCTAGAGCTCGCCTGCATTAGCGCTTGAATCGGCGCCAAGTGCTTTGCCCCAGCATCAGTGGCTTGACTGGCGCGTGCTTGGAATCGGCATAATCCTCGAATGGGCACAATGACAGCCTGCATGTGTCTTGATGAACTTGACCTTGCCCCCTGTATTTTCGGAAACTTCCCTCCAAAAATGCAGGAAAGAGACGCGACCAGACGCTTCCCTTGTTCCCCTAGGTCTCAGACATATATCGGAAGCCACCCTTTGAGAAAGGATAAGCTCCTCCTCAGGCCAATCCGACCTCCTGCCACGGCTTCTTCTTCACCGCAGCCTCCGAGTCGGCACGAGTGCGGTCTCGATGGAAGTCTCGATGGAAGCCTTGCCTTATGACTCCTCCGCGCTTGATGGCAGAGACAGCTGGGGCTGGCTATGAGAGGCTTTGCTTTGAGGAAGAGGATGGGGAGGATGTACTGGTGTTCTTCGTTCTGCAATTCTACCATGAGAGTCGTAGCGCCGTGAAGGAGAAGGATGCGGAGTTCGCAATGGTAGTGGAGGCCGGAGCTTGAACAAGTGCTACGTGGATATTGTCAAAATGGGCCCAAGTACAATTTCGGCTTAGCAAACGTCTTTGGTTAGCGCGTCTATGGTTAGGTTTTTGTGTTTTGAAACGAGGCGGTATTACTGTATGTTTTGATTTTTTGAGTTTTAGACTGTGTTTCTTTGTATTATGTAACCTAGCAGTCTAATTTAAATTCTACGCTTTTATTAACTCCGTTCTTCATCCGAGTCCAAGTATCATTGTCATAGTCATAATCTGCTGTATGATTCACTTTCTTATAAGTACGTTTGCCATGGTGTCTCCTCTCTCTAGCTCGTACTAGCTTGGTGTTATAAGAGCCTATACCTCCTTCTTACATCCTACCTGCTCTCTCAGCTCACATCAACATCACTTATCCGTCTATTAAAACAAGGTCTTCATCATTCTTGTAGCCATTGTGAGACACATCGATATAAAGCCTCCAGCCGTAACCTTCTCACGATAGCAATACCGCCGTTCCCTTCCTCTATGGGCAGGTTAGAGTGGTGTGATAAGTGCAGAGGGGAAACAATATGCTGCAAACCTGGCGGAACTGATCTTCAGGCCACGTTCCGAAAGCACAAATAATGCCCACCCTATGGCTGGATCGAAGTCGCCAATTGCGCGGTGTATACAGCACCAGCGGGCGCTCCACCCCCAATTACCAAAAATCGGTATGAGGAACAGTGACACCGCGGCAGTTTCCTTTGGCCTGCAGTATTAAGGCACGGGGCCTGCCAGTAGCCTCCTTCAGGGTTGGGGTGAGGTGGAAATCACCAAGCCAGGTAGCTGGCTCTTCAAGCTCTCGAAAGAAAACCACGGCGACTCTCATGCGCTAGACGATTGGCGTACGTTGCATAAAGCATGTAATTGTTAAGGGTTGTCATTGCTAAACATGATTCGATAGCTCGAGGAGACCCTACGAACGTATGCCCAACAGTCGACCCAGAACTGGTTGTTTGATAAAATGCCCCTATCGCCGCCTGGTTCTGCAGACCGCGGTATGGCGATGTTACTGGTTGCTTTGGCGCACACAGTTGATCGACCATGTATCGGGCGGCAGCATGCTGGCCATCGGCTCTCTGTTTGCCATATTCTGCTGTTGAAAGCGACTCCTTGTCATAGCGCTCTTAATGCCTCCATGAAGCCCAGCGTTGACGCTACCAGTCTTTTGCACTGAGGAGGAAGGTGCTCCGAGCACTAAGTCATATCCTGTCAATCTGCTCGATGATTTAACAGCACTGCTTACCCTGTTAACTTAACTAGGGGTTAGCTGAGAGAAACGCTATTCTATGTCGGTGAGTAATGGTGGGAAGTTCCTACTTGCCATCCAGCAAAAGTCCTTCAGTTTGGATTACCGGGAGGTTTAGTTCAGGCATTGGTGGTACTCCTTTGGGGTGGGTGGGGGTTATACTCTATCCTCAGTAGGGCTTCGAGCTGGCTGCTCTTGCATTGAAGCCGCTCAAAACCAGCGGTGCTGGACGACTGTGCTCTCTGACAGCATAGCCGTCAACCTCTACCTCTACAATCCCTAGCCTCAGCCTCTCCGTTTCGCCCTAAGACTGATGATAAAGCTCTGGTTCTTGCGTTTATTGCGCTGTTTTTCTTCGAGCGCTTGGCTCGTTCCCTTCTGCTGCGCCGCATGGCTTCTTTGCTG
>JAYKXP010000330.1:0-25648 GCA_037176845.1 Paramarasmius palmivorus | reverse complement strand
TAGGACATGCCGAAAAAAATAAAGTTAGTGACTCACTACGGTCGCCCATCTATCCAGATTTTGTTGGTTATTATCGAGAGTTGACGGAATTAGGAGAGTTGGGATACGATAGAATGGGATGATGAGATGGCAAATTAGAAACGTCATTGTCAGTGGGAAAAGACACGAACGTTGAAGTCGAGACTCGTGTGCCTGTTGCAGCACGTGGAATTGTCAAGACTCGTGAACACTGAACCTGTTGCAGCACGTGGAATTGGGCGCTCCATGAGCGCCCATTTTGTTCTTGGTCTTGGATGGCAAAATACAGGAATGTTTTTCGAGGTAGCTACTACACATAGACTGTTGAATACCTAATCATGTCCATGTTTCTCATCATCGGCGTCGTAAACCTCATCTCCATCGGCACCTTCATCGGTTTCGTCTTCGTCGTCTTGGGCGGTATTGTTCTGGGTGGCGCTGTTCTCGCTGACATTCTGGGCGACGCCGTTAGCAGGATCGTCAGCCCAGTCCCCAAAGCGGACCAGGGGGTAAACGATGCCGAAGTCTGTACCAAAGTTATAAACACGGGCAATGTAATCGATGGGAATATCTTGGTTTTTATCAGTATAAGTCGGCACTACAATAAGAATTAACAGACGTACTGTTCTCGACTGCGGACGTCAGAGCGTAGTTCACAAAGAAGGTCTCCTCAAGATTGAATGAATCGGCGGGTGCGAGTAGCTCGCGCAAAATTCCACTGCGGCGGAGTTTCTGAATGCCCTCCTGAAAACTGAGGCCAGCTCGGTCTACTGATGCGTCAACAAAAAGAACGGTTAGAAAGAGGGAGTAAACTCACGAGTAGCCAAAGTCGCAATCTGTAGAATATAGTAGCTCCGGAACTGAGCCTCGGTGAAGGTATCGAGCACACTATCGACCACCTGCTCGACCTCCCGCAGAGTTTTGTAGTGCTGGAACATTACTGATGGGATCTTGTCTATGTAGACATGGTGGGTAAGTCGGTATAATTAGAAAGACTGTGTTACTCACCTATCTTGGAAAGCGCGTAGTTTTGGTCCAATGGCGGCGCCTCAGGCAATGAGAGCCCCTCATAAAAGCGGACATCTGCAGGACTCATCACGTCCTCAAAGACAATCACAAAGGACCTGGATTGGAAAGGCATGATGAGAGGCAAGAAGGCGAGACAACGGTTTGCGTGAAGGCAGAGAAGACTTTGGTTAAATGACCGAGGTGGGAAAAGAGAGGTGGGAAAATAGTTTCATAAATCTTTGCACAACCGTTTTCGCCGTCGCCACACCTCAATCAATGGCTGGCATCTTCTAGGGTCTAGAAGGCAGACAGATAGCCTATCAAAAGGGTTGTGTTTATTGAAACCAGCCCCACGGATCTTACCCAAGCTGATCCATTGAAAGAGTGAATATCGACACGAGAATTTGTATTCATAAGAATCGTAATACCCCAAATCGCCGCGGTGGCAAAGGAACCGTGCTTCTTAGTGGCGGGAAATTTAGCGGCGAGTTAGAGAAACGTGGGAGGGGGTGTTAAAATTTGTTGAGATCGTCACCATTGAATGTCGTATGACTCTGATTACAGTGACCACAAGGAGGCTGCCTTGTAGTCTAGAGAAAAACTGGAAAAAAAAATCGTGAATACGTGCATCCGAGACGAGTCATAGAGTGCGGCGCACCTTACTATATTGAGAAAGGTATTCCTGACGTTTCGACTGACGTTTCGGAATCGATGAGAGTCAGATGGAAGTCAAAAGCGTGGCGTACCTAACTATATTTAGAAAGTTTCCTGACGTTTCGGAATCATGGAAGTCAGATGGAAGACCAAGAGGCGGCGGATGCATCGAGATTTATGCCTCATGGTGGTTCAAGAGCAAGGCACGGTTACTACGGTGACTATTTCTTATGACTGAGTCAGATGGAAGTCAGATGGAAGTCAGATGGAAGTCCAAGAGGCGGCGGATGTTCATTGACAGCGGATGCATCGAGATTTATGCCTCATGGTGGTTCAAGAACAAGGCACGGTTACTACGGTGACTATTTCTTACGACCGAACCGGCATATTTCATACAGCCGGCATCAGAACCTTCTGTGCGACTCAATAGAACACGTTTCAAGTTTCAGGATCTTGCTTTGACTTCACATTGAAACTAGCATTGAAACTAGACACTACAAGCAGACACTACATTTACGCGAACAAGACTACAAGCTAACTAGACTACCCATCTATTCAATTCCAGTTGCGACGGGTCCTCATGACTCCTCGGCGTTGAATGATCCCGCCGGTGTATTGACAGTTGGTCTGCCCAAAGAAATGAGTAAGTAAAAATTGGTCGTTTCAAATAGATCACTTACGTCAAAAGCACCGGAACCCACGATGGAGGAGTTAGTGGCGCTGCGATTGCCGAGGTCAATCTCTGGGGACGACTAGAGAAGAAATGCATCAGTGCCCGATATATCGATGAGAATGAGCGAAGACTTACGACAGGATGAGCAGACCTCTGGCCTCGACCTCTGGTGTACCTCCGGACCGCATTGACTACAGGCTCTTCAGGGTTACGCGCTGCGCGGGTGAGACGTCCATGGGCTATGAGCGGACTAGTAGTCGCTTGGGTCAAGGGAGAGAGGCGCATCCTGGTGAGGGTCGGGGTTGCGAAATCATTGTTGTCGAGGGCACCGAGGCGCATAAGGTGTCGAATGCGAGCTCGAGCATTGGAAGTGTCGGAGTAGTTGACGACTGGTCTCTTGCGGGGTGACCTGCGAGGGGTTGACTCTTCTTGATCTGTAGGTGCATCCTCTTCGATAGGAGATGCTGGACGGGTAGTGCTCTGTAGAAAGGTTAGCATAGAGGACTGAGAAAGAGGTGGCAGGGAACGTACGTCACTATCACTTTCGTCTTGGATCTCATCGCTATCCGTCCCCTCATTGTCTTCTTTCTTCGGAGCATCGTCTACGGCCATGGTGGATTTGCGAGGGGGTCGTCCTACGTTTAAGTGAGTAGCTGAAAATGGAAAAAAGGACTGGACAGCACATACCACCAGTGGTTCCACAAGAATAAGGCCTGATTGGCATGGAAAGGGATGTTTGCAAAGACTTTGATGGTGGTTCAAGTGCAAGGAAGACGAGACATCTCTTTGCTTTTATAGAGTGAGGTCGTAAGCATTCAATATAAAAGGTAAGGAATTACATGCCTTCGACTAGTCAGACACCAGAGTCTAGTCATCTAGGTAGAGTAGAGATCGTGGTGGAAGAGAAGACCATCACGGTCACAATGTCACAGATCGCCTTGACATCACGATTGTCACACTGTCTCGCGCCCATGCCTCGTGTTTCCAATACTTCAAAAACGAATAAACGTTTTGTCACCAATGCGAGTCTGGTTCAACGAGAAAAGGCCATTACCTCCACCTCAAAAGGGATCTTCCAGAAGACAATCAAAGTACCCATCGCCCCACTTCCCGAGCCGTCGACAGAACCGGAAGCGTGTCATGAATTGGTTGAGAACGCTGGGTGGAATCCTGGGTGTATGTTTGTGGATGAATTGGAGTTCGATACCGCGGCAAATGCTGCGGAACCTTGCCGGGTCAAAGTCACAAAGTCCAAGGCAAAACGATATCAAGATTCGGTGCGTGTGTTACATCTCTAATGAAATTGTCGACTTTCTTAATCAGCTTGAAGGATACTCCCCTGTTGGGCTGGCTCGAGAAGCATCGTGAAGAATATCTCGACTGGATGTTCGTTACCGAAGGGCGGGGAAGAATCTTCGACAATCGCTGCTCAAACACAGGCTGCAACGGAGAACCCTTACACCGATGTCTCGACTGTGTAGGCTATGCAATGGTCTGCAAAGACTGTATTGTGATGGCGCATCGAAGCTTGCCCTGTCATCAAGTACAGGTACCAGGATCTGACTTTGTAACCGGTCATTTACTCATCGTAAGCCAACAGACATGGAACGGGCACCACTTCAGTCCGACGTCATTACGGGATCTAGGGCTGTACATGCAGTTAGGACACTTATGTGGCATCTCCTGCAACAAACCCTTACTCCAGGAGAACTTCGTCATCATGGATGTGAACGGCATACACACCGTACGGGTAGCTTTCTGTGGGTGTACTGACATCGGTGAGTCATGGAACATGCTGGAAGAGTTCGTTGACCAAAGCAACTTATTCAGAACCTCGAAATCAGCTTCTCGAGTTTGGCGTATGGCCCACAACGTACAAGGAGCCCCAGTCGGGTGTTTCCTTCAATTTACTACGCAACTTTCACCTTATGAACCTGAAAGGTCACATCCCACCCACGGATTACTATCATGCCCTCACCAGGATGAGCGACGGTGATGGAATGTCCCCTCCACCCGTGAGTATCTCTCCAAACGAACTCTCATCCATTCCTTATGATTCGAATAGGACCGATCTGTCCAGTTCCGGACAGTTATTCGTGAATGGCGACATGTAAAGATGGGAAAGCGTGCAGGACGAGGACATGATCCTTCGGGACTTGCAGGTACCTCCCAAGGCGGAAATATGGTGATGTGTCGAGCCTGCCCTCAACCTGGGTTGAACTTGCCCGTCGGTTGGGAAGATGCACCACCGGAAGCAAGGTACGTCTCAATCATGGTGATACTTGCCTTTTCTATGCAGTTAAATCTTTGGTCAGATGGATCTATGCACTGATTGTCTCTATCGACGCTAATTTCAAGCAAAAGGCACGCGCTCGACCTGGAGATGCACGGGATCCCACGCTTGGACCTGGGTTTGGTTGTTTTGTACCCCATCAACGATACATTGAAGAAGTCGCAACCCAAACTAAGCAAGAAGAGGTTCCTTTAATTCTATTCTGGTTCTCTATATCTGCTCATTTCCAACGAAACTACAGATTAGTCATTGCGTTGGCTTCTCCGCAATTTGGAATGCGAACAAGAAGAAGTCGAAAGGACTACGAGCAACAGGAGTTGGTTCGGTTGTGTGCTCACGGCATGGCATGTTTCGGCCGAACGGTATGGGCGATTTACAGAAAGGCGAACGGTGAGTCCCTCAGTGTGTTATAGTATTGGGAGATCACTGAGGCCTTTCCAGGTATATTAATATGGACTGCATATTCTTGATGAGCATGATGGACATAGTGGCACGTGGCCTCAAAATGCTCTATGTCACATATGACATTGCCTGTCAGTGGTCAATAAATTTCTTTGAGCGCATGCAAGACCGACCTTCAGAATGGCATTTACCCAAGAACATCAATATCGTCTTCAGAGTTCCGAAATTTCATCTTCCTGCCCACACCGAGAAGTGCCACGCTCCATATGCTCTCGACTACACCGAAGGTGTAGGAGATACCGACGGAGAATCCCCGGAACGTAATTGGTCGGAATTAAACGAATCCGCCCGCTCGTTGTCCATGATGACGGAGGGTGCACGCTTTGACACCACAGATGATGTGTGCAATGACTGGAACCACGAGAAGACGCTCGATCTAGGTATTATTCTCGGCTAATTCCATCAACTTCCACTAACTGGCCCTTCCAAAGCTGATTCGTTGTTGAAGAAGCTGATAAAGGGTATATCTAACATGGTCATCTTCACGCGGGCATATTCAGCATTCACCGAGGCACTCAAACATCAACATTCAGCGGAACTGCTTAAATGGGAAAAGCAAGTCTTTGATTGGGAACAAGGACGAAGCAAGGATTGCCCGTATGAAATGCCGACTAGTTGTACGTCCCTTCTATGTTGTACTTTATCCATATCAACTGAAAGCATATAGCTATTACTCTGGCGAAGGTAAAGAAATCTGTGGCAGATGAGGAGAAACGACGAGAGCAAAGCGGGGAAAACCGACGTCAGACGCGAAGTAGCGCCAGCAATGTACAGAAAACAGATGATGGAGAGATTGATACAACATTGAGCGGTTTAATGATAGAGATGCTCGAGATCGAGGAGGTTCAGTAAGTCTTGATTACATGTCTTTTTCACCTGTCTAAATCCAGGTCTAGGGTATCCATTGCGAGTGTGGCATCGGCATCCAACCTTACGCTATATCAAGAAACAGATCTTCAGAATCGCCGCACCACGCTGTTGAAGCGGATACGTCGGATGCAGGAAAATCAGTTCCTACATATGCCGGCGGTCCGGCACCTCATTTACGCCAATGACGAAGAACCAGAGAGAGAACCAGAAACGATTCGCTTACTCTTCCCAAGTTCCATGTCTGCAGATGACCGGATATCAATGGTGCCTGCATATGCGACTTCCCTTGAAGACCAGCTCCGATATGCGCAAGCATTCGAGTCTCTCAGTGTTTTGAGAGGTCTCCTTCGGGCACGGACTGTCACATACCAGCATTCCGAACAAGTCACGCCTTCTCAACGAACGTTTACTAGGCTCAACACCCTCCGAACTCAAATTGAGGCAAAAATCAAGTCGGCTTCCGAAGCTTACAGATTGGCACGAGCTGCCGTGTTGAAATTGCGCGGGAAAGGAGACTGGGAAAGAGTGCTGAGAGAGTTGAGAATCGAGGATGTGCGAGGCATAGGTGAACGAGTTGCGCGGGAAGAAGAGCTGGAGACCTTTCGCAAGGCCCAAACTCGGGCAGGGGTGGATCCAAAGGATATCCAGAACATTCTACGGGGGAAGTCGTCCAGTCTTCCAATGATTTTCGTTGATCCGGAGCTTGAGCCAATCGAGAAGAAGAACATTTCATGGATTTGGTACACTTACGGCGAACAGATTGGCGACTCAGCCGAAGGTGCTAGCAGCAAAGAAGTTGAAGCGAGTAAGACATTCTTGTTAGATTAAAACCCCACTTTGATCACTCACTCCACATGTAGGCCTGCGGGTGGAATGGTGCAAAACAAGGGCACGAGCGCGGCGAGCCAGAGAAGAGGTCATTCTCGTTGAAGAGGAAATGCGACGAGCGATTGACTTTTGTCGATCAAAGTCAATTTGGTGGGAAGAACAAAAGGGGCGCAGAGAGGGGTTAGAGAAATGGTTAGATGAAGGTTTGAGGGCCTACGCGTCTGAGCAAGCTGCTATGGAACATCGACGGGCGATGACATGGTTCCAGAAGCTGTACGGCGTTCGAGAACGCGCCAAGGTAATAAGGGAGTGGGTTGACAATCCAACACAAGATTTGGAGGACAATTTGAGTCGTCTACCAGCGCTGGAAATAGAAGTTGAGGATGACGCCACCGAATAGTTTAGCATCCAATTCATTTCCATTTTCTAACTAGCCACCTGAGAATTTGTCTACATAGTCTGAATCTGAGGAACATTAATTCTGAGGAACATTTTATCACGTTTGGGAGTTCATTTCATGTCTACAAAGACATACAAGACATACAAGACAGCATACTACATTTACGTATCACAAACTCTGGGAACGGCATCTCGTTGAATTCGACGGATATCACGAAAACCTAAGTCAAGTCAAGTCAGAAAAGGGAAACACAAGCCAATAACAAGCGACTTACATGTTACTACCGCGTTGACGAGGGTGTTCCCAGTCAAAGGGGCCACACCAATGAAGTCACTAAGTCCGTTATTCAACCACTGCAGGGTACGCCTGTTGTACAGCCGAGCGAGCTCACTGTGGCACTGCCTTGTAGACATGCCATGACAATTGTGCTCGAGCATGCGCATGAGCCTCCCAACTTCGGCTGCCCAGAGACGGTGAATGGGAATTGATGAAAGGTCCGTCTCGGGCGCGTTTTCTCCAGCGGGGCAAGCGACAGTTCTGTTGATTAGATCGACCTCGTCCGGGATGATTTCGGCCATGGTTTTGGCGATGAGCTCAACGTTCGCGCGAAAACGTGCATGGAGAAAAGGAATGGCTGGTAGTTCGTATTGAGTATGGATAGGGAATTCCTGAATGAAGATATGTTAACGTTAAGAAACAGAATCGCCTGAAGAGAACATACCCCAATGGTTCGTAGCATGAACAGTTCAAGTATCGGCGCCACGTCGTTGTTGATCGTTTTCAACAGGCCATCTTTCGTTCGAGGATATGAGTCGATGACACGGCAAAAAAACTCCTGGTGAACAGGAACAGCTACGCTGAGGAAAGCGAGCCACTTGAATTTGGCTTCGTCACCCATGGAGAAGGATGCAGGCGAATGGTGTACCTCAAAAGTAACGAAGGTATTTGTAGAACCATCGGCATGTCCCGAGCTCAAGTCTCGTGGGGTCAGATCACGTCAACCTCTGACTAGACACCACCATCTAGCTAGACTGGGACGTACTGAAGCCTATCTAGAATGCATTGATCCGAAATCGTAACAAAAAGTTCGTAAGTAAAACAATGGTTTTATGACATGGGCCAAAATGTTTCTATTAGGTTTCTAATGTCATGAGCCGTTTCGCTGGGCTTTAGAAAATCGTATCCTCGCCCATCGGATTGGACTTTAGGTGAGATATATTCCAATATTGCTTTCGAACTTGTCGCAATGTGGGTCTAACTTAAAAATAAGCACCCGGATTCTAAGTAGACAGCGGGATCCCAATTGGAGCAGTGATGATCGGTTATAGGCTCTAAATAGACAACTGGCATGGGTGTTTCTAACGAGTGAGTATTCCCTATTTATCTATTATGACTACATATTGGCACGAGGCCAACGACTTTCTACTCTAGCTACCTATGTGCAACGGTCTAACTGGAAGTCCTGATTTCATGGGTCGGAGCTCTCGCCGCAATTTGATCTGAATAGATGGCTGAACCTTACTGTCTAGAAACCATGCGATTCCATGAGGAATTGCTCTTCCCGTGTTCTGCATAGACGTCAGTATCACATCTGTCTAGAAAGTAAGCATCGCTCCCTTTTTTGTCCCGCTCCGCGTCAAGCTAGACGCCTGACTGTTGATGTCTAGATACTCATCTCCACTGCTAGATGTCAGGTTAGGTCCACGGTCTGATCTAAATAGATGGCTGAACTGTACCGTCTAGAAACCGTGCGTTTTCGCGAGGAATTGCTCCTCCCGTGTTCTGCATAGACGGCAATATCACAGCTGTCTAAAAAGTAAGCATCGCTCCCTTTTTTGTCCCGCTCCGCGTCAAGCTAGACGCCTGACTGTTAATGTCTAGATACTCATCTATACTGCTAGATGTGGGGTTAGGTCAACGGTCTGATCTGAATAGATGGCTGAACAATACCGTCTAGAAACCGTGCGATTTTGCGAGGAATTCCTCTTCTCCGTCCGCAGTAGTTCTGCGTAGACGACTGTATCCCGTATGTCTAGAAAGTAAGCATTGCTCTCTTTTTTGTCCCGCTCCGCGTCAAGCTAGACGCCTGACTGTCAATATCTAGATAACCACTCGTCCATACTACTAGTAGTAGGTCGTTCTTTGTTCTGGCTAAATAGACCGCTCAATGGACAACGTCTATAAAGGTATGTGGGTTCCTAGAGCCCCGCGTGCGGCAAACCGAGGCTAGAGGGAGCATCACGCTGTGTCTATTAAGACCGCTGGAGTTGAGATGTCCCTATCAAATCTAGGAAGTAAGCGGGGTTGATTTACTGAGGTCTCTACTAAGAGCCTTACATCCTCTCCTCCTGGCATTTGGAAAAGTGCGTTGTTTTAAGCGAGTAACAAGATAAACTCTGACGTGATCTCCGTTCAGTGGCTTCGCCGTCGTATTTGCAGAGAGTACTGATGAATGGAACTCGACTATTATTCCGACTGGTATGAAACCAATCGTTCATGTTTCAGGAGTCAGCTGAACGATGTGACCACAGATCAATGGGATAACCTTTGTCCTACATATGATTCGCTAAGCAGTGACGATCTCTAGAGGTATCTCTCGTCCCGAGATCGAGCTCATTGGTTTTAACTTTGCGTACTAATACTATTAGTATTTATTCGCCACTTATACATACTTGAAGTTAGTTGATATATTATTTATTCCGGTTCACCACACCCGACCACCACGAGCCTTCAGCCTCACGGCTTGTTTTGAAGATACTTCCTCAGACACAGCCTACTTCTCTGCCTTATTCGCATCCTCGGTCGTATTGATTTTCATAGTCTGCAATGCGGTAGGTCAGGCTGAGGCGGAAGATGTGGTTGTCCTCGGTTTTTTCCCTCGACTGCGAGAAGCGAAAAGGCATGGCCACTGGTTCGTACTGTCGAGGTACCGTGATGTATAGGTATGTATGTACATATGCCATACTCGTCGTGCATGGATGCTAGATGCTACGAGTTAGTTGAGCCAACAGGATCGCGTTATGGCAACTATCCTTCGTGTCGAACACTGTCAAATGGCATCATAATGTATATTTTCAGTCCTTGCATATTCCGGAGATAAATTTCTGATGCGGTACAAAGAGAGAGAACAATAGATCTTGGGCCACGCTCGACCACAGATAAATTGACACCGGGCAGAGTTCACACGCATCCTCTTTTTCGACACTCACCACTGGCTATTATGGTGCACCAACTCCGTATCAACGCGGCGACTGCTTTTCCAAGTGCGGTTGCAAATGTACCAAGCGAAATTTGGCGAGAGATATTCAAGCTTGTATCCCCACCGAACGGAGTGGGAATTACACCACAGGCTATTCGTCATGAGCCATGGACCCTTGGGCAGGTCTGTCGGTGAGTACTACAACTCGTTCTCGTGTGGCATTAACCAACAATTGTCTTAGCTATTGGCGAGCTATAGTTAAGGCTTTCCCCGACCTATGGGATGTTCTTGACCTTGAAATGCGTGCATCTGGACCCGACTTTGTACTGGGATTGGTCGATTTCCAGCGAGTCGTGGAAATATTTCACGACCTTCAACCTCGCTTCGCTGGCCGACCAGTTCAGATCACGTTCCACGACATTTACAAAGGATGGCGTCCTGGAATGCAGAGCATTTTGGACTGCTTTTTCGATCCAAACCTGAAGATTAAACCAGCGATCCCTTGGAAGCAGATTACCCACATTCAAGTGTCGTACCGATTCCATGCACGCAACGTTAATGAACTCCTCCGTCGGTGCCACAAGCTTGAAAGGCTCGAAGCATGCGATGTGTGGATCTCTTCCCCCCTCTCCCCAATGCGAATTCAACACAACGGCCTGCGAGAATTTCGCCTGTCACCGAGCGTTTACGACCCTATCATCGAGATTGACGCTGTCAAAAATCTGGTGTTCCCGAAACTAGAACGGTTGGAGGTCATTAGCGGTAACGAAAGGCAGGGTGTGAGCTCTGTTCTGCAGATGCTCCGAGGTTCTCGCTGTACTCTCAAAGCATTATGCGTCGAAAATCTTCGATACGGAGACCCAGGCCGTAATGTCGAGTCGCTCCTTGACGTTGCTCCAGATCTCAAGGAATTAGTCCTTGAAGGAGATATCACGGCCGACCTCATCGATACTTGTACGGCTCGCCTTCCTCACCTCGAGAAACTGGTTGTACGATGTACACCGTTCACTGGTGAGCCTTTTGAAGTAGCCATGCAACCTCCACTTTCCACAATTTTGGATGCCGCAATTACTTTGCCACAGTTGCGGAATATCGAGGTGGAGGCTTGTGTCCCAGAACACATGTGGCCTGCTGGTGATCAGCTACAGCGCGTAGATATGCTCAGGAGTGATGGACTTACTGTACTCCTGCAGTACACGCAGCCACCGGGTACAGACACCTCAATAATCCCGCCGGTGTTATTCCTTCGTGCACAGTCAAATCCAGAGTCGGAATCAGAATCAGAGTCAGGATCAGGGACAGATACTGACTCTAGTAGCGAGTACTACTCAAGTGATCCTGAATGGGAGTGACATGCGGACTAAAAGTACCATGCACAGTAGCTGGACGATCGCAGTGATGTTTGCAATATACAAATCGTTCTCTCTCTGGTATATCATGATGTCCTAGTTTGCCCAGTATACATCAGTAAGAATTTGAAGCGTAAAAGCGTGAACTGAGAAAGAGCTCACGATGGACGTCTTCAGTTATGGTCAATCAAAGAGCGTATCAGCTAAGAATGGCGCCAATTGAGGGGGAACAATATTTTGCTAGTCAGGACAGCCGTAGTAAAGGTACAAGAACCCTACGTTAGTTGAGCATGAATGCTGGACTATTATCCTCCAGGAATCTCCACATAACTTGCTCTTTCCAGCCCTTTTCCTTCCACGCATTCAACGTCTTAGGGAACAAGTCAACCACTCCCAACAGCGTCACATCATGAGCTATCGCAACCAAGATATTGGGATCTGCGTCCAACTCAGAAAGAGCCTTGATGGATTGGATCGCTGTCTCCCTGTCCGCGTAAGACGAGTGTCCTGAAGGAACGGAGAGGAGAGGTGTATCTTGTTTCGTGAGGTCGAACTCAGAGCCTCCTGTTGAGAAATACTTGGGGGACACGGATTGGCGCGTAGAAGTGATGAGATGCTCCGGATACGGAAAAGCTTTCTTGACGAAAGCATTAGGACGCAACTGTCCTGGGTGGTGGAACGTGTCGCCTCCAAGGAGTATAAACGTTGTCGGTGTAACCCGAGCGAGGCCAGCAATGTGTCCTGGGCAATGCTGTAGACGAAATTTCTGGTGAGCACGATCTTGTACTATGTGCAACCGAAAGTATAAACGTACCCCGGGCACATCGATGAGATAGAAACTTCCATCGCCGAAGAAGTCGAGTACAGGCCGACCGCTCAAGGTGAAGGGAGCGTTTGAGAATGATAGTTCTCGTATTTCGCGACCGCTGGAGAGGCTTAGCGAATCAAGATCAAGCTAGCAAACGAAAACATACGCGAAATCGGAATCCAAGAGCAAAGCATCCGGTACCGTTGGATACGAGGCACGAGTGGATCCTGGTCCAATAACTAGGGTCGTGGATGACGGAAACTTGGACATATCACCTACAAGTGTCTTCAGAGCCAGTTCAAGAACATGAAAACGAACACAGACCTATGTGATCCAGATGTGTATGACTGATGAACTGTAAGTACCTATCCACTACGAAGAGAATTTTGAGCATACCTCCAGATAACCGTGTCAATATCCTTCGCGTCTATTCCACCATCCTTCAATTGTTCGACAACATCTCTCTCTACAGTAATATTGAAGCCACCGATCGTGCTCAACATTGCACGATAAGCCGGTGACAGGTTTTCCTGGTCTTTCCTGGTGCCCAAGTCGAATAGAATGCGCTGTCCATCGTGTTCGATCAAAAAAGAGTAGGCTGGAGCAGGCAACGATTCTCTACCCGGCAGGACGGGTTCAACGAATAAGACAGATGGAACAGAGGCGTCTGGTCCAGATCCATTGATCATGCGAACTGAGACGGTAGAGGAAGAAGGTGGTATGCTAGCAGACATGGTAGAGTCAGTAAAGTGCAGTAAGAATGGGAAAGGAAGCTTCCACTCACAGGGCATCTTATACTGTCTTGAGCTTCGGGCACAACGTCAGCAACGCCGAGGTAGGCAGCTAATCCTTGGTAATTTGAGCTTGATATGCGGGTCTTTTAGGCAGTTCTGTATGTCTTGGAGCTGAGCCTTTTCCGAGTGTTTCCGTACTTGTCCGATTGAAGGGAAGTTTGGAAGTTCGTCATGCTTTGAATTGAGCTGGAGTATTGAGGGAAAACGGCTGATACGAATCTGAAGCTGAATCAGCGAGAGATCAATGAACATATAAGTAAAGGATCAAATGCCAGAACCACAACGCACCAAAACCATCACGATTCAAAAGCCCATTACTCTCATGAGTCATGGGAGACATATGCCGTGATAGACCTCTTCTATGCAATGGCAACCAAGACAGATGCCTCTAATGATCATGAGTAAAGGTAAGGATTCCATCCAGGAATACTTTGCAGCAGTGCTCACCCTATTTTTTTCTTCATGCCAGAGCAAACAAAGCCCGAAATTCAGTCCTGAGGCCTGAGGAATCGAGGGAATCGGATATCATGAGCTCTTCGACACCGCTATCTGTGAGAGAGATTTAGAACCCTCTCGGTATCTCTGACAGACTGAAGAAGTTGGTTGCAAGAGAGAGAAATGATAAACACTGACAGGTGTTGAAGCGCTGATCGGAAGTCCTGGTCCGTGCGCAGAACAGTGTCCACGTGGTCCCGGCGCTTCCGCATTGGTTCAACATTTGTACTCTACTAGTACTCTTCAGTAGTATTCTCGTGTATAAGTATCATGATATTCTGCCTATGCAATAGCATTCTCTGGGCTGTTCTGAAACGTCAGGTTCGCTCAAGGTTTGCTTCATGATGGACGGAATCAACGGGCGCTGATGGGACCTATCTTGTAGCCAATCAGATTGCATATCACCCCGCTAGGTGTCGGCGATCTGACAGCATGTCTCTAACACTCACCACCACACTGCTCTCGCTGAATTGTTTGCAATAACACTGCCTCTCTACCATACGGTCCAGTATATATGTGAGTATTCGTTACCTGGATCCATATATTTCGTTTCTAACCCATATCTTTCCCTTTTTTTCTTTTTCTTTTTTCTCAATGGTTGCTGCTTCGTCTTTCACCCTTTTTCTTGCGTCCTGCCTGGCTGTAGGTGTTCATGCAATCGTTGGACCAACAGAACCGACGCCAGGAAACACGTATAACGAAGGGTCAAAGTGTAATATACAGTGGCAGGGCGACAAGGATGGAAAATGGAAGGACATGTCTATCCAGCTCATGACTGGCGATAACCTTAATATGGTTCACCTTACTAGTGTGTTTCAATCTTATATTTGCTTTATCTTGGCTAATGGCCCCGTTGCAGCCGTAGCTACTGGTCTGGACGGTAATAAGGACGGAAAGTTCGACTACGATTGCCCAAAGGTGTGTTCGGCGCTCTTGATACCCTTTGCTCGGATTCTCATTCTTTACAGGTGTCGCCCAACTCGGAGATCTACTTCTATCAGTTCTCTGCACCCGGAGCGCCCGGTAAACTGACCTGGACTGGTCGTTTTACCATCGCCGATTCAAAAGGGAACAGTGTTCCACCCGAAAACACCGACAAGGATGGCAACGGGAAAACCTTCATGTGGGGTACCGGCAAACTCGACGACGCATCTTCTGCAAAGCCTCCACCATCTTATCTCTCTGGTGGCAGTGCTGGCAGTAGCGCTAGTGCCAGCTCCAGTTCAAGCTCAAGCTCTAGCGCTCGCTCTTCGTCTGCCAGCAGCAGTAGCAGCAGTTCGTCATCCGCGCCCACAACTACTCCCAGTATGACCACATCCGTCAGGTCCACGGCTACGCTCGCAAACAATAGCCCCCAGTCATCCACGCCCTCGTCTGAACAGGGCAGCGCTGGTAACTCCACGACAGGGAACAGAGATAATGGTGCTGCTTCTACGAGTATATCTCGTACATGGCAAACTACACTCGCACTTCTCGTGTCCGCTTCTGTGTTCACATTCTTCCTGTGAACGTTTCGGGATACACGAACCATTGGACAGTCATCGAGGCGAGCGCTTCGCCTAATCGTTCTTTTCATGGGCGCACTCTGTATATCTATGATCTATCGCACGACCATTACGTTTATTAATATATTTCATTTATCTTGTACTTGGACAGGTCTCTCGTGAGAGCTTCCGCTCCTTTAATACACCAATCCAGTCCATATAGGGTGTGGTTTTCGTGACAGGACAGTTTTGCGCATACGATGTTAGTAGCAGCGTTTTGGTATGTCGATCCCTGGTCTATTCGTTAAGTACTTGCTTTGTATGCTTTCCCCGTGCGTACTCCATTTTTGCCCGGCATATCCCTTTGCTCTTCACTCAAGTTTGGTATTCAGGGTTTGTTTTGTGTTCGAATATACTCGGGATCAAGGCGTTCTTCATCAATGAATCAATTTCGAGCAAATCTCAAAGAAGGTATTGTAACTGTGAGCGCTAACTCATCGCCGCACAATCACAGTTGTGAATCATGATAACGATAACGCGGAGTTTGGAAGTTCCAAACATGTTCCAAGCAGGTGTCAAAAGTGACACCTGCTTGGAAGTCGACTCAATGATCTTTCTACCCCATTCCACACTCACTCCTCCGTCAATGAACCTCAAGCATCACTCGCCGCAGATAACCGAACCTACAAGCCCCCAACCATCAGCGTTGAGGACAACAAACGTGACGCAGAAGGAGATCACATCGTTGGATGTGGTGCCAAGTAGGGCGGAGAATTGCGTTACTGATGCCATGGAAGGAGTTATGGAGGCTACTCACTCTGGCGAATTCTTTCCAGTCGCAGGGGTACGCACACTTTCTCTGATTTGAATTTTGTCCATTCAATTCTGTACGTACCCAGCGACCAGCAATGATGCCTCCCCAGCTTTCAACGACAGGGCCGCTACACCAACAACCGCAGTCGGTAACTGACTCGGACATGTTGTCGAACCAGTTCATGCAACTTAGTGTGGCGAATTCTCAACCACCGTCACAAAACATGATGACATATCGAACTCAGATGGCCAATATACACAAACACCAGATGCCTGGTGATCCTACACCACATATGGAAGGTGAAGGCGTTGGACCGTTCAATGGTAGAAAGCCAGGACCAGGAATGATGCCTCCCCCGCAGAGTCCTGGCACTGGCAGAGGTATGGGTACGAGCGGTGGTATGATGAGCAATACTGGTATGCCTGATGATATGTTGGATATGGAAGTACAGGATATTCTTTATACGATTCCACAACATCTGGTGCTCAACATCAAGAGGGAAGCAAATGTCGAAAACAAGGACTTTACGGCATTATCGCCCGAAGAGAAGGTGAGGTCCTTCGCGTCACATAGTTAACACTAGTCACTGACATTTTGGCCACTGCAGCGCCGGGTTGTACATATCTATCACACTCTGTATGCTAGCAGAGCTCATGGCGGGCCACCTCAGACAGTCCTACAGTCACAACAGCAGTTTCCACCTCCAGGACCTCCATCATTCAACTCACAACCGACACCACAGAGCCAGGGACCTACGCCGCAACCTGGCATGACTGCATCTTCATCGTCGACGCTTTTGACGACACCGCTACACCCCCCGCCGCAACAGGTAACTGACATGTTCTCGGACAAGTTCATGCAGAGTGTGGCAAACCAATTGAAGGACTTTGATATGAGCCTGTTCAGACCAGATGGGGATATCAACTTCGAGAGAGATTTTGGACAATGGTTCAACGATCCGGGTGATGTCGCAGGACTGGATATCAAACTTGAGCGGCGTTGGTAGTAGTGTTTGGGACCTTTTTCAAAGTCTTTCGCGTGCGCACCTGCTTTTGTTGTATGGATCTTTCCGGCTTGGATGGAAGGTACTCCTGTGGTGCGGTTGGTTTAGCTGATATGTAGATGCGTTGGATAGCTCTCCTTTTTTCATTCTGCCTTTTTTTTATCCATGTTACTTGGTTTGTACCTCCTTTCCCTGTGTTTTTTTATCAACTATCTATTGCCTTACCCTTCACCAAAAGTATGTTCTTCCAGCTTTCTTGCTTTGTGCTTCAATATACGTCGAACACTTCGTTCAGCCGTCCTTTCATGGGCTCACCTTCATTTAGACTCTGTATATTTATCGCACAGACATTGCCAATTACGTTTGTACTTTATGTATTTGTACTTGGATGGAAAGTCTCTCGTGAGAGCTTTCGCTCCTTTAATACACCAATACACTCATATAGGGCGTTGCTTGCATAACAGGATAATTTTGCACATCACCTTCCCTCAGGAAACACCGAAGATATTATACACGGCAAAGCGCACTGCTGACCATCCTACGACTTGGACAGACATGACTGGACATCTATTTAGTAGAAGGTATGAGATTGGAAGGAAGGTCAAACGTACAACACGTGCCTAAGACACTTGGGCATGTCCTGACTCCTTTCTCGAAAGCAGATGAGCGAAGCATTGTGCCAATGCAGAATGAGCGTTTTGAAAATCCTATTCTCTCCTTTCCCCAGCTTCTAATAACTCTATTTCTTCCTCTTCGTCGACACCTTCCATAGCACGCCCCAACCCAGTATCAACTTTCAATCCCTCTCGCATCTCTCTCCGAACACAGACCTGTTCACCCCCAACAACCATAACGCCTGCTCCAGCAGCCATTACAAGCCAAAAGAATACCGACGTAGGTATACTTCCGGCATAATAGGACGTAAGGACGAGGTGGTTGAAGACAAGGGTTAACGAAAAGTCAAGGATGAGACGTGGTCTGCGGATTAGGTGGTATATGGGAAGTATACTGTGCCCAGTGGACATTAGCATCAACCTGGCGGGAGGAACACGTGGACATACTCGATAAAACATGCAGTTATCCATGTAGTTGCTATGACCCATGCACGTATCGGGTCTGCTTGCGTCCCGGACATCGTAGACGCACCGTACCCAATAACTTTTCCACCAGCCCAGGCGCCTCCCCTGTAGCACCAGCATCGTCAACACCCAATCTGAACAAGGAATCTGAGGACATACTTGATAGGAATCCCACCAGCTCTACCAGCCATCTCTCGCCAGTCCATGACCCATCCGACACCCGATGCACCTCCTGCCCAATTCAACTTGTCCTTGTCCGCGAATATATGGAGTAACGGTGGTATCAGGAGCGATAAAACGAGGTAATGAAGGGCTTGTAGGGATATTATCTGAGAAATGAGTAAGACTGGGTCCCATGTCGTTGAGGTATTCGATTTTGTTCGTGCCATGGTGGACGCAGTCGAGAAGGTAGAAGATGGGTTAGGGTTAGCTCAGGGCCGGGTTTAACCAATCAGAGCGCGTTATGGAATTGCCTGCCGCCAAATTGCTCTCTTTCCGCGACCTCCATCATGAAAGTAAATTGTGGGCAAAGGCGCTCGACGTCGTCAGCGCTGACACCTCTTCTGCATAGAAAAAGCCTATTCAGCCTGGAGTCCTATTGATGTGTGATAATGAAAGACATCAGATGCAACTCGAAGCACATTCGAATTCTCCCCGTCCCTCACTAGTCTCGAAGCCGATTGTCAAGTTTAGCCCACCTCAACATTGACAAGGACGAAGTACCGACTCGGAAGGTGTCAAGACAAGTCTCGACCATAATTAACGCGAGTCCGTGGCTCTACGGCCTATCCTTCAAGTGATTCAAGCGCCCCAATCCATTTCGTGGACGGCTGCCAAGTTGCAATTCAAATCCATCTTTCCCCTGCTACTATCCAGAATCAACTCGGACATCAAACATCAGGTCACTCTTCTAAATGAAGTCCTTGACAACTCGAATGTGAACTACTAGGTCAAACTTCTGCGGAGATCTGTTCTTACCAAAATTGCTTGGGTGACCCAGAGATATGGAAAAAAAAATTCGCCAAAATTTCGCAGACTCGGGCTTGCGGCTCAGCGGCTGTGGTGCCACTCCTCTCATGTAAGCGAAGCGTGTCACTCGGTGTGTCTCTCTTATTGAAGCGTGCTTCTTCCGACCTACATTCCAATGTCGTTAGCAGGTCGATAGGGCTCCGGTATGGGCGCTTTTGACCATGTACGGCACGTCTTTCATTGTTGAGGTAAATCCCGCATGATATCAGTCATTCCGTATCCTTCAGCTAACTACTTATTGCCACTTAGACTAGATTGAAAAGCTCGCTTAAACATCTATAGTACCACCATGCGTCAGAAAGCTTCAATCGAAGAAATACCCGAAGACATACCGCCTCTTTGCCCCGTAACACAATGACACCCCTCTAAACACTCGCCTCGAATGTTTTCTTGGAAACGTATGAGACGCGGTGGGCGGAAGAAGAATGATCGAGAAAACGAGAAGTTAACATAAAACACGTACTATTCTTCGTACTTTCCCATTGCTCAAGCTGGTACTGAAGCTTTTTCACTTCCTCGTACCACTGAACTTTCTTAATCAAGTCGACATCCTGTGGAATATTGTGCCTCAGGCTGGGTTGAAGGATCAGCATTGGTTTGACAAACACAAAAGGACGACATTGAGAATTCTCACCGTTTCATAGTATGGACGATATGGAAATTAAGACTACCTGTTTCGAGGGCAGACGCATATACGTTCTCCAAATCGTCTAAAGCCTTTCCGACCTCTGGATAGAACATACGTACAGTGAGCTTGGCTGCAAGGGCGAGAATCTTTTCGAAGAAAGCAGCCATCATTGGGAAGTAATGAAGATTGTGGATGGTTTGAGTGCCCCAAATTATAAAGGGACCACAGAGGGTGAATACATGGCAAATGCCGTAGCTCGATCGTTCTCACTCAGCCTCAAGCGCTCAGGCCTGACTCTAGTGTCCCGAATCCCGAGCATGCTGGTATATTAAGTACCTCCAAATGGGTGGCCTCATGGGGTCTTGGGGACTTCACCACGTCTGAAAGGCTGGAAACGACTATAAATATCAAATAAACAGTGAAATCGATACAAAATCAATGCTAGTTGCACTTTTCTCTAGATCTGGCATGATAGTTTTTTTTCGGACGTACTACCGATGCCGTATTTGACGTTTAGATAAATCTTACACACAGCAACTTCTTGCGCTGTTTTGTAGCTTTGTATCGTGGAAGAGGCCGGCTGGCTTCAGAGCTATCGCGAGTCTTCTGTGAGAATTGATAGATCGAAACTTCTCAGCTCATCCGACAGTCCTCGCTTATATTCTGGCTGTCCCCCATATTTACGGAGTTGTTTATATATCTATTCCCTGTGTCGTAAATCTCTCGTTTAAACTCGATCATCAAACGATCGAAAATCGGCACCGATGACCATGGCAAACCTTTCATTTTCAGCAATTTACGAATCCCTAGAATATTTTTGACAAACTCCAGGCCGTTGATGGTGTTTATGTCCAAACAAAGGGCTCTACCCGGCAGGTGGGCCGCCCCAGCGCTTACCCAGCGCTTCACCAGGCAGCATCTTGGAATTTCTTTCCTCACCACCGATTTCACATCTACTAGTAGGCTTAATGGATCAATATCTCAACTCAGCTTCCTCACTAAAACAAAGCTCTGCAGATTGCTGTGCGTCAGTCAGAATCTGTGCTCTGACCAAGCTCCGCCATTCACTTTTGGGTCACCTCAGCCTGAGCCGTCCGATGTTTTCGCGAGAAGTAGTATGTGACTTTCCTGTGGCAAGAAAATGGCATTCGACAACAGCATGCTATACTGGAGTGGTCGTTTTCGCTCAACGGCGTCAGTAGCGTCACTTGAGAGACCTAAACGCCAGAAAAGCGCTGGAACGGCACACCTGGCCGGGTGGAGCCCTTTGTTTGGACATAAACACCATCAACGGCCTGGAGTTTCTCAAAAATATTCTAGGGATTCGTAAATTGCTGTTAGACATTTTTCGACGCGTTTAGGGGCCGGGCTGCGTCGTCGGACCGATAACCTGGCAACGTTTTCGAGGCGACATGGAGGCAAAGTGACAGTGTGCCCGGACAGCCCAAAATCTCGAGGCACGCCGGTGGCCCATGGCTCTTTTGGGCTCAAATAGACTGTCAGGTTTGCTGCTGAAAATACGAGTCTGAGAGGATGTGTGTCGAGTCCCCATATAGGGAAATGATATATACTTTATATTTATTACGGCGAACCCTGTTTGAGAGGTATCCAAAAGCTCGGAATATGTTCGAAATGATCGAAATGCTGTAGTATCAGACATCGCTCTGCCGTAATCCCCAAAAGCTATGATAGCTTTCAATTCAATGATTCCAAGGAAAGGTGTCAGCGAATAGAAACTTGAAGACCTAGTCATCGAGTCACATGCGTGGAACTGGATGGTTCGCAGCTACACCGGTTGTGATTTGTCGCCAAATCTAGCCAATCAAGCCTGCCAGGGCCAGGCCCTCATAGCTTCATAACGTGTTGTTTGTCCGACTGATGGAATTGGAGGACTTCGTAGAAGGAGTAGGCTGGTAGGATTGAAGAAACAGCATTCGCTTGGCTGGGCCTCCCTAGTCCTTGTTGAATGGCGCAGGAAATAAAAGTACACCGATTTCTAGCCCCACCGGGACTTCCTGCGTAGTATCATAAGTAGAGCCCAAATTGAGGACTAACATACACCCATTCTTCGCGTCGAGATGCCGCCGCTACTACGTCCAGTTTCTGCAGAAGTCTCTGTGTCCCCAGAAATACCTACAGAGCAGCTTGCTTTACTTTGGACACTACTATTCATGACGCCAGCGATTATCGTTCGGATATGGTTCCCTTGCATGTCCATCAAAGCCCTCGAACACCAAATTGTCACTTTCTCGGACTGTCTAGTAGACGCGGAGAGAAGCCATCTCCCTACGGAATCCATGCATAGACTCGCCCTGTCCGAGTAAGAGTCAGTATGGTATTGGCATTCGGGAACACTGATTGACCGACTTAGACTAGAGGACAAGCTCTCGTGTCTCAAACAGATGTGCTACAGAATCCAGCTCGTAGGGTCATTTTTTCAACGAGCAGTTTTTCGAGTTTGGACACAGCCCAGAGACGTCATAAAGCTACACAATACGCTGGAGAAAATTCGTTCGAAGGCAATGGTAAGTGCCAGATGCGATCTACATTTTGAAGACTGATACACACCAAATTCTAGATGGATATTGAACGAGAGAAGCAGGCCGCCAACGAATATACACGACGACGACGGCGTGAATTACTTCATAGAGAAGTAATGACACAGTGAACCAAAACAGCGGGAAGTTAGAGCACGACTACGATCTGGGAACGAGATCTGATGTACGCACCCGAGCAGATACACACGTTACTATGGCATATATTAATGTGAAAGACGTACTTGATATAAACCTGTCACCTCTCAAAATCATCTCTCGAATCCAACTTGAAAGACCAATGGCTGAGACTTGTGTACGGTAACTTCGAGTTATCCTTGTCTACGAGCAGAGACTTGAGTACAGAATGATAGAGCAATCTCGAGGATACCGCCTTAGCAAGGAGTACCCATGACATTCACTTTCAACCGTTTGATGATCAACGCGCTGGGCAAAGGAGCGAACATGGGTTAGGGTCTAGACTCTATTCGGCCGATGTCAGGTGATGTGTGAAAATTTCTCAGCCAATGCTCTCTTGAGTCCGACTCGCATCCTGACAGTGACAGTGGCAACACCCATCTTGCTCTAGCCTCTCCCCAAATCACTGTCCTCAGGGATGTCATCACGTTCCTATACAATCAATATGAATGTGAGTCTTCCTGAACACCTGAAACTGCGTATCTCTAATTATGCATCTTTGAAGGTTATTGCGTCGCTTTTTGTTCTTGGGTCTTGCCTGACCACAGGGGCCCGTGGCATTACCGGAAATGTCTATAACGGTGCCATGCAATGTGAGGTACTCAAGGATGGAACAGATGAAATATAGAAGGGCCTGTTTGTCTGGCCCCAACAGCCTAAACTTTGCTAGTGTGTTTCACGCTGCTGATGAGCCTCATTTTGACTGATTATTTTTCATTCTCATAGTCATTGCCAGTGGTGTGAACGGCAACAGAAGAACGTTTCCACACTGCGATTCACCGAGGGCATGTCACCTTCTGCTTGTGTCACCCAATCCGGAGATCCACTTCTATGCAATCTCCCGGCCTGCTCTGTCACCGAACGCCATTTCATCTTCGCCAAGGTTTCGAGCGAAACAGTATTTCACCCGAAAACACCGAACAGGATAGAAACATTGGCATCTGGAGTTCTGGCAAGCTGTACAACACGTCTTCTGCAAAGCCTCCGGTGATATACATCTCCGGTGGTGACAGCAGTAGCTTAGCTCCAGATTAAGCTTGCTCTTCGTTTTGCGACAGTACGCCGACTCTCAGTATGACCACCGCCACCAAACTCGGAAGCCCACCGCTACTCTTCTCCGAATAACACCCACTGCCAGCGTTAGCGCCCTCGCCTGCTCAGGGTAACGGACAACTTCAATTCCGTAGCGAGGAATGGACGACAGCGCCGTCTCTAGTAAGTTATTGTTGCTTTTGTATTGCTCCTGCGCTGACTCTGCTACTCCTGTCAGGGCACAGGGCTGATGTGAGGAGGCTAGCGTAACGTAGTGTACTACATTTCTGAATCGTTTGACTGTACATGTCCATTCATGAATCTGCACGATCGTCACGGTCCACTTCTGTACTATAAGCTATATTCCTTTTGTAGGACTTGGAACGAAAGTTCTCATAGCTATGATTAATGTGTCCGCATGACGGGTTCGTTCGAGTATCGTGGGGACAAATCTAAGCGCCCGCTCAGGAACGACCAACTTTTTTCCTGAACCATGATCATTTCACGCCAGAATTCTTCACCTCTTCACCTACTCTACTGCGGGCGTATCCTTGCTTCTTGCACCATTCCCTTCAAAAAACATACCATTCATAACAGCATCGAGCATTCCGTGACTCCGAGGTTGCTGTACGTTAATCTTCCCCGCGGCTTCGCCAGTGTCCACTCACCATTCAGCGTAATTAGAACCGACGAAGCCCCTGGATCTGGTCAACATGCCACAAGCGGGTAGATTGATATCCCAGGCGCCCTAGCTTCCCGGTATCATTACATGAAAACCTAAGCATGTCGGCGGATATCTCTATGTGAGTTACTCTGCACAAGTAACGATGAGGTCACTCATCCATAAAAATGAGGGAAACCAAGCCAGCGTTCTGATAACATCCTCAGGCACTATATATCCACACTCTAACATCGCCCTTCCGTCCCTTACACGGCTTGCTTCCCACTACTGCGCCATTCATACACTCAATCGCCCCCGTCCCCGGTCTAACCGCCAACACGAACCGCTAAACTCAGAAGAAGTGCATTCTGGCAAGCCCCAGCATTCGGAATCATTGTACTAAACATCACCGGTCAACATCACACCACCTTCACCGGGAGACAGTCGATACCCCTCAACACGAGGTCTGGCGGTTTCATCAGCCTGTGCAAACTCTCCTTCACGCCCATATCATGCAAGCTGTTAACCAAAACAGCTAAATGACGCATTCGTGTCTATATTTCGGTCCACTACCGAGACGAAAACACATCATTCCGATTCCGAATTCGATTGACGTAACTCAAAGCCACAGCGCGAGCACGCCAAGCTCATCCCTGAGCGTGGTCCGAATCTTCGCTAATTGTCTCTCCACACCAGTTGGGGATGAATTGCCTCATGGTGTACCAATATACGAGAAGCAGCTCCTCACACATGCGGCGGTTGTAGTCATTGGCGACAAAATCTCTATGCGCACAGTTTATTGGCGATGGATCCAATATGCTCTTCCTCTCGCAGTGGAAAGACTCCGACGTGAACAAGATCACTACGTGCAGTCGAGACCCGTAATGCACCTCTTCACATTGCACTCACTTTCAACAACGACCATCTCTGATGTCGGACAACATCAGCCTCTCCCGCGCGGTCGTTGATACATCTTTGCGACATCACATCGTTGGAAAGCCTTTTCTTTCGTGTCAAGTTTCTCGCCGATTTCTGCTAGCCCCAGTTTCCGGAACTCTAGTACACTTCGGAAGATAGAGTTGATTCCGCGCTAACTGACATGGACAATGTGTGACGCGTAACTGGCCTATTTGGGGCTCTCAGGCGCTTACGTCTATTTCCGCCCAGAAGATCCGGTCATTCATCGGCCTTGAGGTTCTCAAGGTGATAGAATGAAGAGATGGCTCTAAATCACCGCACATCCGTAACCTCACTCCACGATCGGCTCGCACAAGAGTTTCCTTTCGCAATCCTAGAACTCTTGCCCAATGTCGCAGATCTGACGAACCACGCGAC